>VZTY01002308.1:105637-159474 GCA_013400935.1 Turnix velox | reverse complement strand
CTATTTTATCAAGCTATGCCTAGGAAAGACAAGTTCCAGTAGAGACCAGCCTGTGCTGGGGAAGGGAATTTTGGCAAAGAAGAGCTGGCAAGAAGCTCATTTTTGTTACTTTTAGGAAGCTGAAGAGAGCATGATTATTTCAGATTTTTAAAATTAATTAGAAGGATTCTTTCCTAAGTTTTACCCCAAAATAAGTGCACAAGCAATCATTTTAAGGGAAACAACCTGACTTTGGCAAAACTTGGAGAAAATTTGCAGGAAGTCACTTTTGTAAAGGGTGGGTGTGTAGCTCAGTTGGGAGAGCATCAGACTCCTAATCTCAGGGTCAAGGGCTCAACCCCTGTCCTGGTATGAGGCTTGTCAGAGTAGGGTTGGTGGTTGGACTTCCAACCAAGATGACTATCATTATTATGAAACTGATACAGACCTGTTGATTAACGGTAATCCCAACAGACATTTGATGGACAGGGTGGCTGTCCTGTATATCCATCAGCTAAACATATTAAAAATTAGCACACTGTAAGACAATGGTGTGAATAGTGATATTACAGGAATTCAGTAATGATGTAAATTAAGCAGATTTCAAATGTATTAAACATTCATTCACTGTCAAGTCTTTAATGACAAAAAAACCAAAATTAAGCAGCCCTGAAGAGAAGGATTTGGGTATGTCAGTGAATGAAAAACTCAACATGAGTCGGCAGTGTGCGCTTGCAGCCCAGAAGCCAACCCAGTCCTCGGCTGCATCAAGAGAAGAGTGACCAGCAGATCAGTAGAGGTGATTTTGCCACTCTACATAGCTATAGTGAGGCCCCATTTGGAGTTAGTGTGTCCAGTTCTGCACATTGAGCTGTTGAAGCGGGTCCAGAGGAGGGCCGCAAAGATATTGAGAGAGCTGGAGCACCTCCCTTATGAGGATGGACTGAAGGAGCTGGGGTTGTTCAGCCTGAAGAAGAAAAGGTTTGGAGCGACCTCATAGTAGCTTCTCAATACCTGAAGGGGGCTACAGAAAGGCAGGGGATAGGACTGCTTAATAGGATATGTGATGGAAGAACAAGGAATAATTGATGTAAATTTGAAGAGAGGAGATTCAGTCTGAGAAACTGGAAGAGGCTTCCCAGAGAGGATGTGGATGCCCCCTCCCTGGAGGTGTTTAAGCCCAGGCTGGACAAGGCACTGAGCAGCCTGAGCTTGTGGAATGTGTCCCTGCCTATGACAGGGGAGCTGGAACTAAATGACCTTTAAGGTCCCTTCCAACCCAAACTATTCTATGATTCCATGATTCTAAGTCAAATTCTTGAGAATGTTTTTAGTTAAAGTGTGGTTTAAACATGGATAAGGTAGGGAGAAGAGATTTCAGTAAGAGATGCTAAATAATAAGTAATACACTTTATTTGAACACTTGGGTTTTGCATTAATTTTTTTTCTCTGTATTTCTCATATATGCCACTTGCTCAATATTTTTTTGGGGAAGAACTAGAATGTTAAAATGTCAGGAAATAGCGACAGCCCTTTGATCTGGCAAAGGACTTCGTCAAGGTCTTGCTCAAAAGCACTAAAAACTCTTCATACTTCTTGAAGCGGATGCAAGCATTTTGTGTACTTTATATGTTAAAATAAGCTCAGTTCTTCCTAGACTTCTCTCTTTCACAGTTCAATTCTTGATATTTAATTTGAACTGAAGTGATGGTACAATAACAGCATCTAATTTACAGAGGAGTAGATTCAATATTTTAAAATCAAGTTTTGGGTCTCTCAAAGGTCAAGTTTTCTTAGTAGTATCTGATAAAACTGATAATTTTCCCTCCTTCTCTTTTTAATATAAACCACAACATGCATGAAGAGAATTCCTGTGTTTTTAATTAGAAAGATAAAATTCATATCTTATTTCTGTCTTATTATTAAAGTGTTTGCCATTTATTTTCTTTTTCCTGCCTTTAAAGAAAACAAATAGCTTTTTAATAAACATCTGAACAGAGAAGCAGACCACTCTTTGTCCTTATCTTTGCTGACCCTGACAAGAATGGCTCAGGGACCAACTGGAGTAAGGATGTGAACAAATAAGTTTGATGACCCAGGCAGATACCTCAGGGCTATTGTATTCTTCAAAGAGCTTATTTCTTTTCTTTCCCCTGTAAATTAAATCCTACACAGAAGAATAATAATTCTTTTTTAGAACTCAAATTCAGCTCTGAGAAAAGCTACTTTCTTTTGAGAAAGTAGCATTTGCCAAGTTAACAATGTTTTCTCAAAGATTTCCTGCTCAGATTTCTTTATAATATCTTTATATGCATTTACAGACTTTGTTCATTTAAAGACCCTAATACTATTTGCAGCAATAAAAGGTACCCCCGACACAATAGCACAACACTATAGGGATAAATGTTTTTCTGGTATATACTTCTCAGTTCAGGAGTATCTATTGAAATAAACCTTAAAGCTTAGTTCCCTGGAGCAAAGGGAATGAAGTTATGTTCCTTGTTCAGTTTATTAAGGTTTCCCACATAATTGGTCAATGAAATTGAAAACAATTATTAACCTTTGTTTTAAGGTAGAGCAGGAAATGGCCCCTAAAAGTCCCACTGTTGCTTCTCAATTACTCCAACTAAGTGACATTACCTATTAAGACTCACCTGACAGTTTTAATCCTGCTACTTTCTAAGTAGCAGGTAGTGTAACCCTCAGAGGTAGCTAATAAAAAATATTCATGATCTTCCAAAGAAAAGGAAAAGCAAGAATGATCAGATAAATTTTTACATTTCAGGAGGAATTTTAGGGGTACGTTATTTTTAAATAAGTCTGCCAACTGGTAAATTAATAACTCTGCAGAGTTACAGTTGGCTACAGGAAATAAAAAAGCATTTAGGATCCTCTGTGTTAACAGCTACTATAATTGTAAATGATAGAGTTATCAGATCAGGAGATGTGGAACACTCAATTCCTAAATCATTCCTGCCCAACAGCTCAACTTTTATTCCCGCTTTGAAGCGTCATTTCTACAAAAGATCTATACAATTATACAGCAGATGAAAGGAAGCTAACCCTCCATCACCTTCATTGTTTTGATTGCATGTACTATGAGATAATAGAACCATTTTTCAGTAAAGTTTTCTGAATTGTCTCAGTTGACTACAAGATTTTCCTAGTGAAAATCAACAAGCTCACACAGAGTGAATACATTAAAAAATTCATGCCACAGGAAGCAAAGGGCTTTCAGATCTCCCCAAAATCATTCCTTTGGGACTTGGAGGATCCCAGCAATAGGACTATCACAAATTCCATTTACCTCCCAAGATGCCCAAGTGTTCCCCAATTAAGTTATCATACCTAATACTCTGTTTCTGGTTGTACTCAGTATATACCACCTTGCTGGCATTGAGAACACTGACTCTTCATCTCAAACTAGATTTTCAGCCAAGCTCTCTATTTCACTCTAAGCACTAGGATGTAAGAAGTACTCCAAATAAATATAATGTTTTTTTAAAAAAATCTCACATACACACACAATGGAAGAGTGAGTGATGAATGAAAGAACTGAATGAAAGAAAAGTCATTGAAGCAATTCTTGGAACAGACAGTTATAGAATAGTTTGGGTTGGAAGGGACCTTCTATTTCCACCCCCCTAGAACATGGGCAGGGTTGTCCTGCACTAGATCGGGTTGCTCAGAGCCTCAGCAAGCCTGGCCTTGGATGTCTCCAGGGACCTCCACCACCGCTCTGGGCAACCTGTTCCAGTGTCTCACCACTCTCAGTTAACACTTAAGACCTGCCATTTTTCCCTCCAGTTTGCTTCTTTTTTCCCCCCATCTCCTGTCTCTGCCCCACAATAACCCTTTTCCAGCACATTTTCACCCAAATTGCACACCCCTGGCCTCCATTGGAGACCCCTCCTTTACCCAGCTTTTCCAAATCGGCACACTCCACCCACTCTCCTATCTAACACCAGTGGGCAAAGGTGGGGCCTGAGGAATGATCCTTCTGGTGTCTCTATTGTGGGACATGTGACTGGTGAGTTGTATTTTCCAAGGGGACACTACAGGAGCAGAAAGGCAGGGGGGCCTGTTGGCCCCCCCACCCGGTTAGGCAGGTGATGGCCATATGTTTTTCTACCTCCTTAAAGTGCTCTAATCATTAAATTGCAGGAGAATGCTCCCTTTTTCTTAATGGAGTAATCCAAATCTTTTTCAGAGAAGATGGTAAAACCTTTAACCCTGTTCAATCTACTTTCTAGCATTTCAAGCCTCTTATCTTAAAAGTTCAGTAGAACTCAAGGTCTTTTAAAGACCGTCATTTCATCCTTGCAATCAGAATTTTTGGTTTTGATGAGAAAGAGAAAGCTTAGAGAGGGCTGCTAATGCAGTAACCTGTGGGGCTTGAAAACCTCTATTGTGCCCCATAGGGCATGCAGGGCTATGGAGCCCAAATAAACATTGCGTGTCATTGTGAAGGCTTGGTCTAAATTCAGGTATCTCAGTGCTGCTAAAATACATTATGGGCACTCACAAAATTTACCTCAGGTCTCAGTTTATGCATCATTGCAGAGGCATTCAATGCTACAACTATCTCTAAACCACTGTTAGCATGTGTGCTGTATAGAAAGAAGAGGTTAAAAGAGGAGAAAAAGCTTTTAAAGTGGTGTGTTGAGGGAAAGGTGCTCATTGTGATCATCACTAACTGCTCCACTTTGAGAAGAATGAATGTGAGAATAGAATGAAGACCCTCAAAAAAATCAACCATTGTGAAGAAGAGGCTATACTGAGAAGGATATTGGGAACTACAAGAAAGGACAGTATATGGCCTTTCAACACACCTAGGGAACTTTATTGTTAGTGTGAATGCTACATAAGCTGAGTTCAAAAACAACATGTTGGAAAGAAAGGAAAGTTTATAGATGGGGCTCTTACTGGCACATCAAAAGCAGTTTATTCTAAGTGACAGTCTCGGACTTATTACAGCAAGGTCCTGAAATGAGTACTTCTGTCTTTTTATATTTCTCCTGAGTTGAGTGCGATACTATTCAAGAATGTTGTTACAAAACTGAACTTACTCTTTTGGATACAATGGGGAGCATGTCCAACCGAGCACTTCTGTATTTTTAGTGGCACTGTTTACTCCAAGTAGTTTTATTGTCAGCATAGTCTCCCTCGGAAGAGCCTTTATTCGTAGAGGAAAATTGATTCTACAAGAAAATCACAGGAAAAGAAAAGTTCAAAAAAGAGCATTGTTACCACAAGCAAATTCTTTCCACATTGTTCCACATGCCTTAACAGAAATGCCTCTCTACTTGCCTCTGGTGACGTCCCATCTGGAGTATTATGTCCAGTTCTGGAGCCCTCAGCACAAGAAGGACATAAGAAAGAGGTTCTTCAATGTGAGGGTGGTGAGACATTGGAACAGGTTGCCCAGAGAAGCTGTGGATTGCCCCTCCCTGGTGGTGTTTAAGGTGAGACTGGGCCAGGCACTGAGCAACCTGGTCTAGTGGGAGGTGTCCTTGCCCATGGCAGGGATGTTTAAGGTCCCTTCCAACCCAAGCTATTCTATCATTCTATGAAATATCAAACTGTGAATTAGAAGAGCTGCTCTGAAGGAAAATGCAACAGACACATTCCTTCAGCACATTGATGAATAATTGGCAGTCAGTGCTTGAGAATAGTGAAATATGTTCTCAGAGTTTATCAGCACAGCTGACACAGGCAAGAAGTTTGGTTAAACTTTTGTTTCAGAATTACCTTATCAATGGAGAGGTAGTTTAGAATAATCATCCCCTGCAGGTGAACTATAATTTCCTGCATCGTGCCTTCACTGCTTAAGAAACTAGAAGCTGCTTGTGAGTGGAGTATGATAATCATTCTCCTGTTCAGATGTGTTGTAGTAATGTGGTATTTATCTAACCACAATTTAATGCCAGGTTTTTGTCTTAACAGCAATGAGTGATTCACATTTTTAGTGGGAAAATTCAAATTTATCACTAATAATCTCAATTTTGCATTGACCAATAGAAAAAACTTTTCTGGTCATCCAATTTGTTTATATGGATTATATGAATTGATTTTAAATTACTACTTTGAACAATTACAAAAACTAAAATGCAGCATGAAAGTGAAAATCAAGCCAGTAACAGCCCAGACCTATTTATTGTCTATATTTTCTTTCTCCTGCAGAGAACATTTTATGTTGGATGTTGTATTTCTAGATTCTCCATGTACACTCAGCACAAACAAATTTCTCAAGTGGAAAGTGAAATTACTTATTTTTCCCCTGTATAAGTAATCAATATAAGCAGTGAAAGGCTAAAATGATTATTCCACAATAACAAGATAAGTATTAAATGAACAAAACATCTGCATAAACTTCAGATTAAGAAAACAAACTAGGAGACAAGTCTAAATAATAGATTCCATTTGACTTTCAGATATTCTGTCAAGAATGGCACAACATAGCAACTCAGCATTTTTTAAAAACTGTAGTTATATTTAAGCAGTATTTTAAAAGTACAGTAGCCTGGAAAACATAAGGATTATGGGTAGCAGAAATAAGATGAAGACATAGGTTCTGCTCCTGAATCAAAACGTAAGATTTCATTGGCCTCTGGAAACTTTTCTTGAATGCTCTGAGGAAGCACTATAGGAAAGTAGATGGTTCTCAACTGATATTCTGAAGTACTTCAAATTAGCACTAATGTCAACATTTCAGATGATCAGACCTAAACAAAGTATTCAGATTTGAATACTCTTAAGATAACAAAGCAAGACAGTGATTTCCCACTTTTTCTTATTAAAATGAATAGAGTTGAGAAGCAATTCTCAGCTGTCTTCCCACATGTCCCTATTTATAGCTTTCCTTGTCTCATACCCTCTTCCTTACTCGTGATTACTTAGAAAGAATTATCAGGAAACTAAAGTGCTCCCCAAGCTATAGATAGCTTGTTTGTCTTTTTCCCTTACAAGCCAACAACTCTGCCCATGTTACCTAAAACTTTTTGACAAGGAGTTGCACCTAATTTTAAAGCATCACTAATACTGTGAAGAGACAAGAACAGAAAGTTGAGGTACAAATTTTCTAACACAGACATCTGTTAACACTCCATGTGAACTTGGATGAAGGGGAAAAACTCAAAACAATCCCACTGCATAAAGCAAATGCTTGCCCAAGCTTACCTAGGTCTCAATAGATGTACAGACACCAGGTAGATGTACACAAGCAGAAGAACTTGCAAATTCTGCCTACAGTTAAACATAGGCTCATAGAATGGCTTGGGTTGGAAGGGACCTTAGAATCATAGAATAGTTTGGGTTGGAAGGGACATTAAAGATCATCTAGTTCCAACCCCCCTGCCATTGGCAAGGACACCTCCAACTACACCGGGTTGCTCAGTGCCTTATCCAGCTTGGCCTTAAACACCTCTGGGGAGGGGGCATCTACAACCTCACTGGGCAACATGTTTCAGTGTCTCACCACCCTCATTGTAAATAACTCCTTTTTTATCTCCAGACTGAATCTCCCCTCTTCCAATTTGTATCCATTACTCCTAGTCCTGGACCCTGTTAAAAGTTCCTGCCCCTGCCTTTCTGTAGCTCCCTTCAGGTACTGAACAACCCAAGAGTTAAAGTATGGGTCAAAGAGGAGCAAAACCTGCCTTCCAGAGACATGTGATACACAGAGAAGAGGAATACCTGTCTTGCTTTTAAGAACTTTGATTCATGCAAGTCTGAGGATATCTAGTTGGTATTAACCTTTCAGTCTGCATGAGCCAGAGTCAAATAGATAATGAAGTCTCAAAAAAACCCCGAAATACAGACTTTGGTTGCATCTCCCTTTGTTTCCACTATTCTTCTAGGATACCCTCAACATATTCTTAGACCAGCTCAATTTGGCTTATTGTCAGACCAGACTTCTATCTCTTTAAATTTCCCTGAGTTCAATGGAGTTTAACTTGCTCAGAAGATGGTACATAATAAATATGGGACTGTTCTTTTCAGAAATAAATATTCAATGTGTAAAATCTGTCAGACAGACACATACCAAACACAGACCAAAACTTACTTCTCATTCCAGTCAGCCAGGAAAAAGAAGGATCTTTTAGCTGGTATACTTTTGCAAATCTTGACTTGACATATTGTCTTCCCAGCGTAAGTTAGTGAACATGAAAAAGAGAAAGCTTTGTAGCTACAATGGGAAGGAAAAAAAAGAAGGAAAACAGATTATTTGCAATGTCACATGTCTAGCATGGTAAATTTGAGGCTAACAGATAAGAAACTACAGGAGCTTTATTTAGGGTTTGATGGATTTTTTTTGATGTTGAGAAATAGGGACAAGTAATCAAATTTTACTTCATTTGTTGTCATTAAGACTACTTATTTTTTCTTCATCAGGGGAACTTTGGACAAATGTAGAAATGTTACAACTTGCTCATCAAACAACTTCAGCCAATTATAAATCTATACTTTCCCCAATCAGTGAAAAGTAGTTGAGTAATTAAGGGAATTCATGCACTCCTTACAGTGGAAGCACTATACACTGTTTGTTTGCTATTCTCCTTACTGAAGTTCTATAAAATTCAATTCAAAATCGAACATAATTAACCAATATTCTTAATTGGTCTTGTAACTTCTGGATCTTCATGCCTCTCTTAGCTTTAGAACACATTCTGTAAAAGAATGATGAGTTTGAGAAACGGAGTCAAACCAGATCAATAATTCTGAAGGTTCCTGGGCTTTTTTTATTTACAAATAAGATTGTTTTAATTATTGTAGAAGATATGCCTTTTTTCCTCTCTCTACCTCTTTTTCTTTAAGTAATTCAAAGGAAAACATCTGGAATCTGTAGTACTTGTAAGGTATTGATGCAGAGAAAACAATACCTTACAAGAGTAGAAAATGCTTCTGCTAAATATGGCATCTTCCCTTTGGAGTTTAAATATTGCAAACAGCTGGAAGGTAATGCAGAAAGCAATGGGCTTTAATACAATCAAATGATTAAACATTCCAGTTTAATCAGAATTATTGATGCACAGTATAAACATTTATACACCACAATGAACAAATTCTGGGAAGATTGATGCTTCTCAATGTCTCAGTCTAACTGAAGTCAGAAGGATTTTTAGAGTGTGTGAATTTCAACATATTTTAGGTCTTTGAGTAGATATTCTCCCTATGAGTTCAAAGATATGACCCTTGCCACAAAAATCACTTCATACCATCCACATGTAGAGAGGAATTTGATTTGGGGGAGATGTAGAAACAAAGGAAGTTAGCAGCGTAATGCCACTGATATCAAATACAGCCTATCTGCTTGGGTTTTGTAAAAGATAAAACAACAGACACGAAAAAATAAGGTAATAAGTTCTGCACCATTGTTCTGCAACTTTTAAGGTCTCTACCTGTCTTTTTAATGAGGATATTAAAACTGCAATAAGAAAAAGAGCATAATGATAAAAATGAAAAATTAATAAAAAATCCACTAAGGTGAACTTGTGAGGAATTCTACTGGATTCTAACATGATTTTGTGAAACACAAGACAGTTCAATCTCCTTTATCCCAAATTATTTTCAAAAAGCCATTCATCGCATACTGGTATTGATTAAAAAAAAAGGAATTGTGTGATACAAGCAGTACAGGACTTTAAACACTTCTAATACATATATTTGGTTTCATCTCATATATATGCAGAAATATATATTAAAAATATGCTATGATCAACTGCAAGATTAAAAAATTTGACCTTTGGGAAATGGAAAATGAGAGCTGTGACATAGCCAACATGAATTCGTGCAGCGCAGAAATAAGAACTGGGAGTATGGCTGTGAGCTAAGTTGGTTAAAGAATTTGAGAAAAGTAATACTAGAGTAGCACTCCATGTTAAGAAGTTTATGCTAGCTATGAATATTAGAAAGAATGGGAAGGGAGATTAAGGAGGAAGAGATTCTTATTTCCACATTTTTATGGGGAAAAATGCATAACCATGTGCAGAATCATAAACTGACTAGAAGTCTGTATTTTTATCTTAACTAATGCAACTTTTCTCAGATTTTTACTAAGTTGCTAATTACAACTAATGCTATATAGCTTGCTCTCCTGCTCACAGCGTAATGTTAATGATCCCACTGCTTTTTTTTCAGTCATTTGGAATTCAAGGTAAAGTGGGAGTCAAGAGAAAATATTAAAGTTGGAGAGCAATATTTTGACTCATAAAAATAATGCTAGCAGACTTTAGTCACCTGTCCCCTTTGATTGCACTGGAGTGGTAAGAGGAGAAGTAGGAAAGAGTAGGAAAGCCAGATTTTTGAAGAGACGGCTAATTTGACCAAATAAACAATTGAGTAGAGAACATTTCAGTCAGCTTTTTATTAAAAAGCCTCCCTTTTTTATTTCTCCTGCTGTGCTAATAAACTATGTGTACTTGTACCTGTGAAGTAAACTTCACAGAACCATAGAAAAAATCATAGAATTGCTTAGGCTGGAAGGGACCTTTCAGATCTTGAAATCCAACCATTAGCCTAACTCTGACAAAAAACATCCCTAAATCATATTTCTAAGCTCTGTGTCTACTGATCACTTAAATACCTCCAGGGATGGTGCATTAACCATTTCCCTGGACAGCCTGTTTCAATGCTTAATAACCTTTTCAGTGTAAAATTTTTTTCCTATTATCCAGTCTAACCCTCTCTTGGCACAGCTCAAGGCTGTTTCCTCTTGTCCTACTGCCTGTGACTGGGAAAAGGGAACTACTTTCAGATACTTGTAGAGAGAAATAAGGCCTACTTCCATTCAGCTTCCTTTTCTCTAGGGTAAACAACTCCAGTTGCCTCAGACACTCCATGGAAGATTTATTCTCCATCACCATAAAGATAACCATCAATGTGGTTTGAATACATCAAGAGGAAAGCATGCCAATAAAGCCTCATGCAGCCTGAGTTTAAGAAAGCACATCTCTTGCCTAATGTAAGCTGGCAATCAATCCTTCCAGTTATTTGCACTGCAGGGGCCATACAAAGTCCCAGTCCAAACTCTCTTAGCATGCAGACATCACTCTTTCCTCCCTCCCTCTTAACAGGTCACTCACACAAGCATTTGTAGACACTCCTGTCAAGGCCAGTGCTCTGAATTTGCTTCTATTACCTTCCTTCTGCATCAGTCATGGGCAACCCATCTAGGACAGTTGCTCATTTCTCCTACTATATGGTGGCTGGAAGTCTTTTAGTTAAGCCAAAGTAACTGCATTTCATGCTAGAAAAACAGTGGAGATTCAACAACTTGCTCAGTCTCTTAACATTAATATAGGAATATCACCAAGTAAGCTAGCACTGCAAAAAACAGGTGATCACAAGAGACAACATCCCATCTTCTGAAGAGCTGCTAGATTTCCTCCTACCTGTTCACCCAAGCTTCTGGGATGTTGTGGGCAGCATAAACAGTGAAGCTGAGCTGGGAATCTAGGCTGACATCTAAATGCAAAGGGCTTTTAGGCATCTGAGCAATCCGGAAATTTACATCAAAGCTGCTGCTGTAAACATGGATGAGACGAGAGATGGCCATGGAGAGCTCAGTCACAGCAGCCTCTATTAATACTGAAAGGAGAAAGAAATAAAGGTTAGCAATAGGTCATTTATGAAGAACCATATTGGTCTTAAACCATCAATTATGGCTTCGAAATGCTTCCTAATAAAATTTAATTAAAATGACATAACCTACCAACTACAGCAAATTAGCCATCTGTGCTCCTGAAACGAGCCTTAGCTCATTTCTGGTGTATCATTACCAGTCTTTCATTACAGTGCCTTCAAATGAAGGCTTTTTCAAAGTAAGCATTTTAAACTACAGGAAGCTAGAGTGGGCCTCTGATATGCCATCTTAGTCTGATGATTTTTGTGCTGGAAGAATTTTTATTCTATAGGTATTTTGTAGTTTCAGCAGCTTCTTAGTTGAAGGGAACAGGCAACTCAGCAGCAGAATAGAAAAAATGCACCAGTTAAATTTTCAGACTATAAATCTGTTACAACTGCGGGCAATCAGTACCTAAAATACATGGATAGCATCTGCAATCAGACATGGTCAGCTTTCATATGTGCATGGACTGGTGATAAAATTACACAATGATGGACACTGAAATACATACCTACACAAGCATATATGAAATGCAGGGTGTAGCCTTGTTTTTATCACACCTTTTATTTATGCTATTTCCTCTGGCTTCAGCTCTGCAGTACACTTTTTTTGCAATTACTGGCATTTATCCATCTTCCCTCTCCCTGTATGTTTTTGGAGCAGGTAACGGATTGCCTGATTGCTGGTGTAAATTAAGATCTCCAGTCCTGGCAGCCTCCATTGAGTAAGAAAATCTGGTGCATGCCCTCATTACTCAGGCAAAGGACAGGTTGAGAGAGAAAATGTCGGAGTACATATTATCATTCCAAGATCAGGAGGATTTGCCTTCCACATGGAGTATCCCAAATTCTCTTTTTTTTTTTCCCCTCTACTAACACATGGTTCCTATGTGAGTAAAAATATGCTCTCATCTCTGATTGCAATTCCTAATGTGCTCCTTAAGCTTTTCTGGCCACTGTATATGGCAGCTCCCTAATGGCTGTCCAATAGTGATTACTGAAAACAACATAACTTTACAGGAATATTGTTCTGAATAAATTATTTCCTATAATGATTTTTCCCAAGAATATAACTTTATTCTCATCCTCACTTCTCTTGAACCTGTAATAACTTAGTACCTTTCAAACTGAATTCTCTTGCATTCCAAAGGATTACTTACAATCACATACAGAAAGCCTTCACTCATCCAGAACAGGACATAGGTGGACTATTATTTGAATCAGTATTTTATTCTTTTATTCTTTATCTGAAATGCACCAAACTATTTACATCAAGGAAAAACAGCTACTTAGGAGAATATGGCTCAAATCTGTTCAAAGTGACACACATGATAGTGTCGATATTTTCCATAACAGAAAATTTACAGGAATATTCATTAAAAAATCCCAAGCAAGGAAGTGAATAAGATTCAAAGTGCCTGTTGCTATATCCAAGGTATCTTATCCACTGGCCATGATTTCAGAAGAAAGACTCATGATTTAGCCAAGAGACAAAACTTAACACTAGATACTAAAAAAACAGACAGACAAACAAAAAAACCACTGAAACTGAGGGAAAACAAAGAAGCACAGATTTTATGATTCAGTTGTTGATAACATGCTTCAATCTGTCAGTGGTGAAGTGAAAAAAGTTTCCTGGGATGTCAAGGACCTGCCCACCCTACAAGATCTATGTGGTTAGATGGGGCAAGGTTAACAGCCTTCACTTAGTTGCTGACAATGTTCATGAGACTCCCTGCTGAAGGGACCTGGGAATTGTTCTTCTTTTAGCTCTCCTAAATGTTCACCTTTCACCCATGGCCTTGCAGTCTGTACCTGAATGAAGAAAGAGAGCCAGTGTGGAAGCAGGGCTTGTGGAAGGACTACAGGCTGTTACTCTTGCTAAGGCATGTGAGTGGCACAGCTGGGCAAGCAGCTCAACTGCCAACAAAGGGAGACAAATATAATTTCAGCATAGTTTATCATTAGAAGATCCAGAATGAAGACCTTCTCAGGAACAGAGCTCCACAAGTGTTGAAGTATACAGTCTAGGCTGCAGCTGCAGCATTTTTTCTACATTAATCTTCTTCACCTTGTCAAATCTCAGTTTAAAATTACTCCATGGTTTCCATATGGTCAGCCCTCCTCTCCCCCTCCCTCCTTCACTTATTAAGCCCAGTAGCAATTAACTAAATTAAAGACAAACATCTTGGCTAGTCTGTAAGTGTCCATTACTCACAAGGGTTGGTCAGCAGCTTTTCACAGTATGTTTTTATGAGGTGCTGAATAGGATTTAGCACACTGAAATTATATCACCCATACATGAAGCCAGAGAACTTTACTGCATTTTATTATTTCTACAATGAATAAATCTTAGATGAGAAAGGACTACAGTGTTTCACTGATTCACACAGCACAGGCAATGAACTTCCTACAGCAAACTTACAGTTTCAGCTATGCTGGAGTTTTATCTTCTAGAAAATTGTCCCAGATATAGCTGTTATCAAGGAGATGGTGAATACTCATATGGCAAAGAGAATCGTGACCAAGATTAATAATCTCACAATAATTTATTTCTTATTTCTAGTGTGAAGTTATGTGATATCACCTTCTCAGTGAAGGTGGGGATAAAGGAGACATGCAGAAATGAGAAGAGACCAAGTAAAGTGAACTTCAGCCACAGCTGCCAGATATGCTAATTTCTGACACAAGTTCCTTATATGCAAAGTTTGAAAGAATAAATTTCACCCTCACTGAGAAACAGCACACTCCACATCATCCCTAGAAGTGCTAATTAATATGCCTCCAGGTGCCTTCAAGATTTCATACATAACAAACTAGCAATTTCCTTACAGAAAATCCCTTACCTTCTTCGTCTCAGTTGAATTACAACATACATGTTTTAGTGCCTGGCCTTTCAATAGAGTAGGTAGTTCATTGTTGTTTCACCAACAGATGATGTCAATCTAACACATAGTAAAGATACCCTCTCTGGCTCTGCAAAAACATTTTCTCTAAGTAAATAATAAATAAGTAAACAAATATCTGGTTGAATGGAATTTGGAAGGAAGGCTTCAGACCCTTTTAATAAATTGAAGAAATTTTGGAGAACAAGAGCTTGATACTGCTCTTTCCCACTTTTTTCCCAGAGAGAATAAAAAGAGTAAGCTCCTGAATACAGTTCAGGCCATACATATACATCCAGAAATCAAAAAAAACCAAGGTGAGATTTAGGAAAGGTGCTAAGCAGCATTAATTAAACTATTATTATAACAAGGAAAAGGCAAATATGAGAAGTCTATGATACTAATACTGATCAGATGCAGTTTCCAAGCACCATAATTTACCTTATTGTTGCTTCCTGCTAGTTGAAAAATGCAATTAATTAACCCTTGAAAGAAAATTTAAAATTTCCTGCCATCCTGATTTCAAAAATATCTCTGCTACTATTTACATTGTATAGTAGCAAGGCCTTGTCACTTCTAATATTTTATTGAGAGCCAGGAGATTGCAGTTATTTAAAAATTGGTATCAGTTTAAAAAACCTGGCTTCCAGGACAACATATCAAGATGTAAAACAGCAACCACTCAGAGGTAAAGAGCCATTCTCAGATCTGAAAACAATACAATCAACAAGGAGCTCTTGACTTTCTTTTTTCCATATTCTGAAAAAAAAAGTGCTTTTTTTTTCCCAAGAAAAGAAAGAAGTTGAGATTTCAGTTTCATATAGGAAAATCTTTAAAAACCTTCCCTTCCTCCCCACCCCCCACACATTCTAACTTTCTTGAAGTAAGAGAAAATTTCTCTGGACAATGTTTTTTATGATCAGGTTTAGAATCAACTATCAAATCCCAAGCACAATTTGTGAAGTTTTTCACCCTTAAATGCAATGATGACTTCATTAGATGTATTAAGGCTTCTGGCTTCTTCTTTTAGTCAAAAAGACAGCAAATCCAGCAATTCAGTTGGAAAAGACTGCTCACTCAATCTCACAAGTTCTTGGTGCATACTAGACCCATCTCTGGGACGGGTCCTAGAGAACTACTGATCAAATTCCAAAAGCTTCTTATGTCTGATCCACTGAAATCCCTGGCTGAAGAAGCAAGCCTGTAGACACTGTATAAACATACATTCTACTGGAACAGGTTGCCCAGGGAGGTTGTGGATGCCCCCTCTCTGGAGGTGTTCAAGACTAGGCTGGACAGGGCACTGGGCAGCCTGGTCTAGTGGGAGGTGTCCCTGCCTATGGCAGGGGGGTTGGAACTCGATGATCTTTAAGGTCCCTTCCAACCCAGACTATTCTATGATTCTATGATTCTTCAGCTTTTGAGAAATGTGCATGGATGTTTTGAAGCTCTGTATCACCTTGTGGCCACTCTGGCTTGCAGCAAGCTTCAGTGTAAATCGCTAGATGAATAATCTCATCCTTTTATTTTCTGGGAACACTTGATGCTGCAGATGGGTGCTAATGTCTAGAAATGCCTCTCATTCCTCAAATTTGAGAAGAAATTAAAAAAGTACTTGGAGTACTAAAACATAAATCTTCTAAGGTCTTGACACAGAGGAAAAAGAACATGATCCAGACTTAGGCATAGCATGGATAAGTCCTACTCTGATTGCGGCAATGGAACATATTGCTCTACAGAGATAATGCTGTCAATAGAGCCAGTTATTGTAACACTAAATCATGACTAGGTATTTTGAATATGGTCTTTGACTTGCTTATTCCATGGTGAAGTATTAATATTAAACAGTAATACAGTCTTTTTGGTTGGAAAGGACCTTTCAGAACATGGAGTCCAACGACCAGCCCAGCTCTGAGAAACCTTGTGCCTGGACAGGGACTTGGACACTCAATCCTCAGATTAGGAGTCTGACACTCTCCCAGCTGAGATACACACACAATGAGAACTGTGTTTTTAAATTCTCTAAACCAACAATGAATCAATTGTACAGAGGCTGCTTCCCAAAGCTACAGCTACCCCACTGGATGTTTCAATCCACACCCTATGTACCATGTTCTGAAAAAAGGAAAGATTAAAGCATATCCTAAAAAAATTACTAAACCAGGTTTTAATCTTAAGAGTATCCTTTATATTTTTCTCTATCCTGCTAAAGAAAAGTCATGACAAAAACCAAAACTCTTTTATGATACTTAGGGGCCTAGCTGTCACTTAGGGGATGAAAAGAAGAGGAAAGAAATTATTAGTTGGACCAACTGCTGCTCTGTTGAAATTTGATCCTGTTTTCTTCAAGGTAAATATGAATACACATGAGAAAAGAACAGCGCATATAAGAAACTCAGTCTGTTTCCTCTTCAGCTGTCAATGGGGTCTTCATTTGCAATTGTGCTGCTAGGGAAAGCAAAGCTTGCTGGAGATCTGGGAAAATTGACCAGCATTGAGCTAATACAGTGATTTTACTTTACTTTTGGGTCACAGGCTTGCAAATCTGTGATTGCCTGTAACTCTAGCTAGCTAAGCAAAAATGAAGCAAAAAGAGGGCAGGAAGCAAATGAAGTGGAAAAAGAATCATAAAGGTGAGCACAGCAGGACTGCACATCTCACTACCCAGTTGATTTTTACTTTTAGCTTCAGCATGTGAATATATCACCTGGATTCCCCTCAGGCTCAGTGTCCCTAGGTCAACAGATAAAAGGCCCTGGGACATTATAATAAAGGTGATGACTGAGAAGGCAGAGATTAAGGAAAGCTCATGATCCTTGAAAGAAAAGATGTGTAGATTGGCTTTATCCACTTCTTGGTAATACGGCCTAGATTTCAGTAGATCACTTTTGGTCACTGCTCTCGCACTTCTGTTTTTATCAGCTATGCCCTTAGCACCAGCTTTGATAAACAGGTAGAATTTTTTATTAATGCTCACTAGTCTAATTTTAAATATTCTGCTGGTTTTTGCAGCTTTATTTAAGAGATTTAGATATAAGGTATGTAGTCTGTTTTAAAGTACATGAAATGTATATCACTGTATGTCAGAGATCAGTTTGAATTCTGGTTACCTTGGACAACTTTGAACGTAGGCTTCTCCACAGAATGGCTCACGGCCAGGCAAGTTCTGGCATGAAATTGGTTAAGTTGCAGTTTCTATTATTACACTACCAAAAGGATTCTGCAACTGTTATGAAATTAGGGTGTGCCAAGAACAAATAAAGAAGCATCACTTCATGGCTAAAGGTTTCCTGGCATAACTAAATAGGTAAGAGCGGTAGAAAGTAAAAAATCTGATTCTTTACTGTTATTCAATAAATCAGATTTTCCTTGAGGAAGCTGCAGATTCCATGACGTCTAAATTAGAAAATATCTTTAAGCAGATGAATGTTTTAGATCCTTTCCAGCCAGGTTTTCTGAATAGTGTGCAGAGGAAGATGTTTGTAAGTTAGATATTGATTAGTAACTATTCATTCCTTGCATCATCAAGGCCAGGCTGGACAAGGCACTGAGCAACCTGATCTAGTGGGTGGTGTCCCTGTCTATGGCATGGGAGTTGGAACTAGATGATCTTTAAGGTCTCTTCCAATCCAAACTATTTTGTGATTCTATGACAGCCTCCTGCACATCCCTTGGTCCATGACGTGCCCCACAGTATTGAGAATTAGACCAGTGTCTAAAATGGGATAAATTACTCTATCAAAGGGGGAAGAGTCCTACAAACTGTATTTACTTTCTGCACCTGCATGCTCTACCCCAGCCCTCTAGCTGCTTAGCTTCTCCTGGCAGCTTACAAATAGAGCTGCTGTTTCTTTGTTTGCTGTTCGTGAAGTTGAAAAATGGTGAAACAATAAACCTGGCATTTGGAGACCTGCACTTGCACCAGGTTTGAAAGGCTGCTGCAGTCTTCGTATTTGGTTCACTCTCTGACCACGCCATAATCGAGAAAAGCAGACAGAGGAAAAAAAAGGGAAAAACGGCACCCTCAGAGACCACTGTTTTCCTCAAACAAAATGGAGCACACCCCAGTCCAGCTAAACATTCAGAAGGAAAGCTGTTTGAAAGCATATGCATAGCACACACAGATGCATGCCATAGCCCAAACAGAGAGCAGGAGCCATGTCCTGATGTGGCTGTCCCCCTCCAGGAGCTTGACACAGGCAACCATGACAGTACAGGATATGTGATGGCAGGACTAGGAATAATGGATGTAAATTGCAAGAGGGAAGATTCAGGCTGGAGATAAGAAAGAAATTCTTTTCTGTGAGTGTGGTGAGACACTGGAACAGGTTGTTCAGATAGGCTGGATAAGGCATTGAGCAACCTGGTCTAGTGGGAGATTTCCCTGCCCATGGCAGGGGGGTTGGAAATAGATGAACTTTAAGGTCCCTTCCAACCCAAATGATTCTATGATTCTATGACAGCCTCCTGCACATCCCTTGGTCCATGAGGAGCCCCACAGTAATGCAAACAGTATTGAGAATTAGACCATGTGTCTAAGCTAATTTTAACCAAGGAATTCAATAAGGCAAGGTCTTTGATTTTTTTTTCCATTACTGCTAATTAATCTGCTCTTCTTGTAACATTATGCAAATTTAAGACAGCACACTATTTACACAACAAAATGCAACAAAGAATAAATGCTTAGGGAGAGATGAATGCAAGTTATTATGGCTGATTAGGAAAACCATATAAAAATAATTCTTAGGTTTTTGTGAAGTCCCTTATTTTCCCTTTTCTCCACAGGAAATGTTGCAATTTAGGACACCTGCTATAACTACCACTAACAGCAATCAGTCCTTTCACTCTATTTATTTTCTGTATTTGAATCTCCAGCTTATTTTGGGAAGTGCTGTTTTATTTACATTTTTAGACTGCTTCAATTGTAAATTGTCATAATTACCTTCTAATACAACTAAATACATGAACATCTGCAATATAGCAACTTTAACAGTCCAGTCATACAAACAAACAGCAAAATGTGTTTTCTGTGGATGTATCTTGAATTAACAGAGTTTAAAAACAACACTTTACCTTTGGCTGGTGTTTCCACACTTGGAAATGATTCCTATAAAAACAAAATGAGAGGGAAAAAGGAATCGGTTAGTTCAGAAAAGACCAAACAGTAGTTATAATGGTTTTAGGGGTAGTACTCATAGGAAATTAGGTGAGAAATAGTAAGGATGTATCCTAATGTTATAATGATAGAAGACATGATTTGGACTTAAAATACCAGGACCTGATTCTTCTACCATCACATACAAGTCATTCACAACCCAATTTCTGATGTTTTTTGGGCATGTCAAAATACAAAGAGGCCCTTACCAACATTTGGGGTGCATACATGTTTTCAGACCCTGCAGTGGTATAACAGAGATAAGAACACTCTCATCTATTCATATATAAATCCTACAACCATGCTGAACAGGCAGAACCTCAGCATCCCTTCAAAGCTGAGGAACATCAAATCTCCACTCAAATGGCCAATATTTCACCCATGCACCCCTGGCAAATCAGCTTCTGAGAGGCCTTTGAGCAGGCAGCTAACCAGAGATGGCCAACAGGAAAGATTAGGTGCAGAGACATAGGAGGTGTCCATAACTTTGGAGCCTAAACACAGCACTTGATGCCTAATTTAATTCAGTCTATGAATTCTCACCTCATATTCCACTGCTGTCAGCAGGAACTGCTGGGTGTTTAAGACCACTGAATGGTCAGGCAAGTTATTTAGACTGAACAGACCAGTCTAACTACACTTATTTATTTTTCTTTTTAAGCTGCTCTATTAAATCCCTGAGTACAATGACTACCACCAATCAGACCATCCTCCAGCCTTCTCAGAGACTGGATGAAATTAAATATTGCTACACTCCCTATACTTCACTATCCACAAATGAAAACCACCATCAGGGCAGATAGCTGGGCAGGTCTTGCAGCAGGATGGGCAGCACCCTTAGCCCTGGGGCTGCAGGTGGGACACAGCCATGGCTCAAAGTCAAGTGTAAGTGACCAGCTTTCCCTGCTGATTGCTCATTTCACCCTGTCTTTCCCTGGTCACACATATCAATGTGAGAGGAATAAATTACTGAGGTGCAAATCTTGTCAAGGCAGTTCATTCTATGTTGTAGGGTTGCCCGTGGCTAGCACTATTTGTACCCATGTCTCTGAAAATTTTACTGTCCTTTTTACTGTCCTTTATTGTCACTGAACCTTTCACAGTGGGTTGGGAATGCTTCATACTAGTCCATAGTTAATTCAGCAAGATGCAGAGGTGACAAAAGAAGTACAATGCTGGATGTACATTCTCCCTCTGGTACCAAGCTTGGAGCTGCCAGCATTTGTCTGGTAAATATGAAGAGAAGTCAAATGCTTACTTGAGGGGAGGAAAGCAACCTCCAGGTTGAGAATTGTGTTTTCACAATCTTTATAATTCAGTGAGACAAATGGGAACACAGACCTTTGTTCAATTCTCTCAAATTTTGGAAAGTAAACAACCTTTTGGAACAGTGCCTATAATTTCAACAAAGTGCAGCCCATCTAATATAAGGTGGATTAGAGCCTGTTCTGGCAGGATTTGATCTCCTAGGACTTTTGTGAGCTGCTGCAAAAAATGAAGCAAAAAAAATACACAACTAGATGATGAACATTAATTGTGCAGTCAGTCCAGAGTTTCCCCTGGATGGATTTTAAAATCCCAAAATTAGGTTGGTTAGAGACTGAATGAATCACATTTACAAGGGGATGCAATCAGCTAATAAGAAACCATAGCTGGTGCCAGTTGCTTTTGTTAATCTCTTAAATAAAGGACAGGAATGCACAGTACTGGCAGTGAGGAGGCAGTAAAGAGCTCATAAGTACAGTTTAATTAAATATAGAAGGCTGGAAATTAGTTTGGGATTTTTTTGTTTGTTTGTTTGCTTTGTTCTCTCCATTAAAGCAGAATTAAATAGGTGCACATTGAAATTTTTTTCTAAGGCATGCAAGCACACATGTACGTATATGTACATGTACACATATATATATATATATATACACAAACATATACTGGCACCCTAAGTAATTTATGTTGGAAGGAATAAGCAATAGTTTCCCTGAGGCATGAGGTGCACACTGAGCTTGCCGTATGGATGTGTTAAAAGATATTCCGCACAAAACCATACCCTACATTGCACAAAAGCATCAGGAAGCCATTTCTGGCATTTCACCCTTACCCAGTGTAAAATGCTGCACTGCTTAAATACAACAGGCAGCCCCCAATTTTTGTGTGCAAGTAACCTGCTTGACTAGAAAAAGCCTCTCTTCTACCTAATGAAAAGTCTTGGGGTATACTACACTATTAAATATAAGAGAAAATATTTTGAGCAGACTGCAAGATATACTAATACTGCAGTGTTTAATAATTTTGCCAGTGCTCAGAATTCACATAAAACTTTCCTATACTTCAGTTTGGAACTTAAAAAATGTTTGCAATGGTTTGTATTCCACCAAACATCCAACTGCTGAGAAAGATGAAGATTTCCACAAAATGAAAACTGAACTTTTACTGGATTGCTGAAGTTTAATTAACCGTCCTAACACTTATTTCTCAAAGGAGTAAAAAACAAGCAGCAGCAACGGCCTTTGCTGGATTGCAGGAACAGTCTGGCTTTTGGGTTTTTTTGAACTATTCATTTGAAGCCAGTTGTTAGTCAGGTCTGCTTCACTAGGGATGATAAAGAGGGAGAGGGGTGTCAGTCAAGGTCACAGACAGCCTTTACAGAAAGCTTCAGGGACAGACAACTAGTTCAGCAAACCAAGCCTGAAAGGGAATGTTAAAAGGAACAAAACTTCACTAACTTTAAACTTAAAAAAAATCAGTAACAATGTAGTCAGCATTCTCCATGAGAAATGCGCCAATAAGTAGCTTCTTATATTAAAATTAAGACAGCAAAATATTTTAAGGCTAACAGCAAAATATTCAATCAGGAGAGTATCTTCTTAACATTCAGAAGAGGGTATTCAAGAACAGTATTATTTAGCTCATTACAGATGAGCAAAGATCATCATTATCATCATGATCACCACTGCTTGTCATTTTTAGCCTCTGGAGATTACAACCAGGACCATCAGTCTGTTGTGCTGGAGATTGCACATAGACATAAGGAGAGGTGTTCCCTGTCCTGAAGAGCTTACAATTTAAATATGAAAAACAGAGGAAAGTGCATGACTCCCTCTGTGTGAGGAAATACATGGAATCTGGCTCAGAAGAACCTGTATACATTGAAGACTGTCTATACAGTCTTCAATGCCTATGGCAGGGGGGTTGGAACTCGATGATCTTTAAGGTCCCTTCCAACCCAAACTATTCTATGATTCTATACTGTGAATTGGAAATCAGACACATGCTGGAGAATGTTCAATAACAAACTATTAACACTTGGAGCAGAGAGGTTTTATTTGTTTTTGGTTTTCTATTTGATTGTTTGTTCTTACACCAGGATAAATCAGATCATAATACAATTATCTGTCTGGTAGGAATCACTTATTCTCTAAAATAAAAACTATTTGTGTGACAGTGACTCAGAAAAGAAGCAGAAGAAAACATGATCATCAGCAGAAACTCTAGATTTGAAAAAAGATGACCTGTAGTCTGGTTTTATCTTATTCTTTGTGGCATGACATATGAGGTTTTCTGATTATTCAGGAACATGTCACACTGGTAGAAAATTATTTGACTCTTTGACTACTATTTCTGCCTTTCTTTTGCTGGAATCCAGAAAGAATGCACTCAGGGACACTCAGTAAATATAAAGCAGTCATCAAAAGCAGTTTACATGTTGAGTTCACAGAGCTGACCTGAATACCTCAGGAGAAAATACACTGAAGTTCTTTTTACTCCAAAAGAAACCTGCCAACAAATTAGTCTCAATACATTTCTTTTGCTCTGACTCCATCTTAAAGGAGAATGTGTTCTGTTACTCTCCTGTCTATCATTTTACCAAGCTCTTTATCTACTTTACAAATGCTTCTGGGTTGACAAAACACTTTTGCCAGGGGCATCTGCCTGATGCATCTCGGGACAGCCTGTGGTTTATCTGAAAAGCAGATCACGTGAATCCCTTGTTCTTTTATCTCTTTCTTCACTGTATTTACTGCATTTCCCCTAAAACACAAGAAAGCCTTTTCTCAAATGGAGATACTCTTATGTCCATTTAAATAAACATGCTAGATAAAAGGTGGGCTGTCAGAGACCAATTTATGCTGGAATTAACCCAGACCAGTGACTTCTACTAATTGATGCTAAAGTGGACATGAAAAGACTTAGAATGCTATAAAACCAAGATTTACAATGAGTCATGACAGAGAAGGGAAGCAATAGAAGGCACTGAAGTGAATCAGCTGGTCAGCTTTGAGCAACAACAAAACCCATATTTCCTTCGGCTTAATATTTAAAATACTTGCCAGCCTTCACAAAAATAGCACCTGTACAACCAATTCCAGAAGGCCACAGCTGGTTCTGCCCAGGGCCACACAACAATGTTGCTTATGTGATCTCCAGTGTCTTTTGTTTTACAAACAGGGCACAGAGATTTAACAGCCCAGCCCTGCTGGTGCTCTAGAGCAGAGTTGCTTTGGTCCTGTATTTTACTGAAATTGGAAGCTGCTCCCTCTAACCCTCTCCACCATCTAACAGGAATAAACAGAGGCTAAGAATGCAGAGAGTTAAGAAAAGACATTTTCTGAGTATCACTAGACCCTCTTCAACTGATACACTTTTCACCTCTCAGGAGAAAGCATGTCCTTGTAAGATGACAAGCATTTGACAGTTTGAAGCTGAGAAGTGCATATAGATGACAGTATACAATTGATTCTCTACATGGCGCTCCTGCAACACAAGAAATTTTATACAATGAATTACTCTGGCTTTCCACAGTCTTATGTTTGGGACCTCTAATTGGTATGAAGCTTGACATTTTACTAATTAACAGTCTCTAACTAACTCCGTTAACACTAGTTGTCCCATTGTTACTTTCCTGTCCTAGGTCTACCTTACATATAGCCCAAGCAATTAGCTAAAGAATAACAATAAAGAGGAAGAATAAAAGTTTTGCAAACAGGTAATGGTCTGAGAATGCTAGAATCTTGCCCGGTTTGGCATGTTTTTCTACACAATATTTGGTTTGAGAAAGAATGTCATGACAGAGATCATATAAGGAAAGAATATTATTCCCTATTAACTTTTTAAACTTTTAAGAAGGGTGTAAAGAGGTAATTTCATTAAGATGGGTTACACCAGTCTAAATGCAAGTGATAAATAGCTTCATTTTAAAATTTGCTGAGCATCTGCATTTCCAAGATGCTGACTTCAAAATGAATTTTTGGGTGCTCAGAACTTCTATAGATCAGGTCACAGTGACTTGTCCAAGGTCATATCAAAGCAACTGACTTCAAAACTGAGAACAGATACTGCTCTCTAAAGTCCAGTTCGCAATTGCACAGTAACCCCTGGAAACCACATTGTTTTAAAGGGTGAGCATTCCATCTAAACTAAGGACTATGTAATGCTGGTCCTTCTCTGCATAAGTAACAATTTCTGTCTGACATTTACAGAAAGAATTTTTTTTTTAAAATTTTTAACAGCCAACGCTAAACATGAAAACAGAATACTTTGTAATGATGATTTGGCAAAGCACAGATTTTTACATTGGTTGGGAATAAGAAACAACAATCAGAGGAGCTTATCAGTTATGGTTCAACACAGGACTAGTCCTCTGTTGCACTCTGTCACACAATGTCAACAACCTTTTCTCCTTTACAGTATCTCTGATGCTTGTCAGAAGGAAAATGTGTAGCAAGACAGTAGAATGGCCTTGATCAATCAGAAAATTTGTGACACCAATTCAAGCCCCTTTTTGAAAGGTGAAAAATAGCATCTTTTACCTGTGCTTTCACCAGTGGCAGTACACGGAGTTTCCTGATTGCATCAGTGATGTCTCTGGTTTCCACAAAACAGAGAATACTGCAGATTCTTTTAGCTACTTCAATCACATTTTCAACTTTATGCTGTTGATAGTAAAGAAAAAAAAATTTAAAAAGCAAAGAGTAGACACATACCATCTCACAAATCACTTTGGCATGACCATCATGCCCATTAGTATGTAGAAAAATCCTATCTGCTTATGCAAAATTTAAACACATTGTGGATTAGTCTGACTTCATTCAAATTGCTAGTGACCAAGTTTGTTAATTTTTATTTAAATTCAGTTTTCTCCTACAAGAAAGAAAATTGACAAAATTGGTATTTAAGCTGACTGAGTCAAAACATTGGTTTGTCTGAATTTCATGAACATGTAGGGACTGTAAGGAAAATTCTGAGGAAACCTGAACCCAAATGATTTACAAACTTTCAAAGGTTTTTATGATACTGTGAGTTTATCCCCACTACTGTCTTCTACTCCTCTCTCTGAGGGCTGGCAGACAGCCATGTTCCTCCTAAAAACAGCAACTGAGTGGGAGGCAGCATAATCTGTCACCTGTGGACTCAGTACTTCTGCAAAATATATATATAGCTAAAACTACTAAATCTTATAGATAATTTAGATCTTTAAATATTATAATATGAAGAAATCTCTAGATGAATAATCTCATAAAAATTTTGGGGAATTCAAGAAAAAACAATTTGGATCCCAAAGGAAGGAAATGATAGAGTATTCCATGTTCAGGAAAATAAATGAATAAATAAAAAAATAATCAATTTCCTGCATAGTTCTTTCACTCTATTAAACCTTAAAATATATTCTTTGAACAAGAAGCTCTCCTACAAATATTCTCCATGTTTCTGTACTGATAAACTTTTTTAATTGTGCTACAGCATGTCTATTTACTGATAGAATTTTTCTAACTCAATCATTTTATACTTAAAAGAAAACAATTGTACCAAGATGAACTTTTTGGACCTGTTCTGGTCTATATCCAGACTGCACTGAGAAGGTTACAACCTGTCATTAATACCCATAAATGTAACAATATATCAAGGTTACTAATTTGACATTACTTGCCTTGAGCAGAACTAAAGTAGGAATGAATCCTAGAAAATATCTTCAAATCTTTGGTGATCAAAATTCTTTTCTGAAACAAGAGTGCTGTTGGGTTTTTTTTTCAGTAATAATAATATCAATACAATCCCTTTTCATGCTAGAGGTTCACGGGAGAAAAAGGCTACGGCTGACTGTGTTCTCTTGAGAAATTTAGATTTTACTTTGGCTTCAAGTTGATTCACCCTCCTGCCAATTTACACAGAGTTCTGATAGATTCTATCATATTTCTTACCCACCACTTGGGTTGGTTGAAGAAATGCATATGTATATAGACACACACATAAATTTGTAATTGCTATATATAGATCATAATTAAATGGATATGGATTATTAGAACAAGGGATACCTCAGAAGGCAATTTCTGAGCAATAAATGTGCAATAGCCATACTCAAGAGTAACCCTTAGTAGAGAAACAGCTATGCTATTGTACAGAGGGAAACAAAACAAATGAGCAACAAAGCAACAAACCCAAACTCAACTGTTGATTTGCAGGGATTTTTTTGTATGTAAATACATGTCATATATGTTTTGTGCCACAAGGACAGCTGGGCAACCTGAGGATTGGATTAATTTCTGCATAGCATACTACTCCGTTTAGAGAAAAATTAACAAGTTACTCAGTATTTTCTAGACGCTACCATACATGGACTTTATTTACATGGTTAACACTTCTGAGAAGCATACTGCATATCAATAAGATGAATTACATTTTAAAAAGCATGGAATACTGCATAATATGAAGGATTACTTTTTTCACACTAGTTCTCCTTTTGAATATTGTCATACGATTTGCATACGATTAACCGTATGACATTCATTTTTATCCCAAGAAAGGAAGACATAGAATCATTTCTTTACAGAAACCTGACATTCCCCAAAAGTCCAAAACAATTCATGTCAACATCTGGTATATGAATTTTTTCCCCTCTACATATTTAAATACCAGCACAACCTTTGAAGTATATTTTGGTGTTTAAATTATTTATAGTATTAAAAGAGGCTACTTCATTCTAGAAGAAGATGATCTTTAAGGTCCCTTCCAACCCAAACTATTCTATGATTCTATGTCTGAAAAAGCTCTGTACACTTTGACACCTCTGAATGAAAACCTCTGTGTGATGATATGAACTATTTCATGAACTTGCAATCCTGCTCTTTGAAGCAACTCATATGGGCATTATTTAGAATGTACTTGTGTGGACAAGACCTTGTTATAAAAAAAAAAAAATTATGGAGTAATTTAGCTCCTGAGTAACACATGCATATTTGTTGCATAACATGAATAATTTAAAAATATTCCCTTTATAAGAAGTTAATGTTATAAAGCAACTGCTTACTCAAAGTAAAAATCTTTAGCAAAAGCAAACTTAAAAGTGCTTCATTATAGGTTTGAAGAGTATCTACAGAGCACCAGTTTCAAAAAGTGGATTGCAAAATTTCATTAATGTTGAGATTACAGATTTTTCTGCAATTTGTAACCTTCTTAGTTTGGGCAGTAGGATTTCAAGTGAATGTGAGTAACTGCACTAATGTTAGTACTACTTTAGTAAGGAAATACATATGCACGTGTGAGTCTGGGGACCTCGGCTTTCAAAATTATCATGGCTGCATCACATTTTATACACTAAATAGCTCCCTTCAAGAAACTGCTTACAAAGGGAAGTTCAGTGAATATCTACTAATATCAAACCCAGGGTTTTACTCTAGCCAGGCACAGTTCAACTGCTTTTAAAGTTCTATATCTCTTGTGAAAGAAGTATCTAAGATTTGGATTTAAAATGTAGAATAATGTAGAAATGTAGAATAAATGTAGAATAAATTCACCCACATTTATTTATTTAAATATGCATTGACATGAGTTTCTGTACTTTTGTATGTCTGCATGCTCATGTGCATTTATTTCTATATGTGTCTATGTATATAGAATTATATGCATTTGTATGTTTTTCTGACTACTCAAAATAGTATAGAGAGTATAAAATCTGGAATTGAATTAAGTTGATGCTTTTCTGAAGCAAAATAAGAATTTTATGCTTTAACATACATTTCAAAAAACTACATACTTCAGCAAAATTATTTATAACTCTAAAAGGGATGTGCTGGAGTATCTCCATGCTGCATAATTATTGTTTAATATTACTAATTTCCTTCATTTTCTTTCCAGTTCCAAACCCTAGACAGTCAGTTAACATGACAACTGAAACTCAGACCAAATAGACACTTGGTTTGTTCCTAGCTATCACCCTAATAGGCATTTGCCCTTTAGGTATTTGTTCTTAAAACTCTAGTTATTAGAGGTTTCCCAAGAACCTTTTCCTTCAAGCATGTAGCATTTTCTTGGCAGACCACAGTACTTCAAAATGAAGCTATTTGAGTTTTGCTGCCTAAAGCTAACCTGCAAACTACTGCATGCTTAAATATATATCCTCAATATGCAAACATTTGGTTTGTGGGTTTACAAAATCCATGCCAAATTCTGTCTATGAATATAGTGTACTATGGTAATTTCAAATATTATACTGCCAACCCAAATGGTTCTGGTTTTATTTACAGGTTCCTTGACACTTTGAAAGAGTAACCTTTGACATTTGAAATTTGTAGCACTTTCTCACTAATCTCAAGCCAAGTTTTATTAAGAGAATTTATATTCTTTCAAGTCAAGATGAAGAGCCTTAATTAAAAGTCTTTTTTAATTGCATTTCAGACAGATTAATAAGTAGATACCTTTCACATAGAAGTTAATGCTTTTCTGGTATAACAAACTGAAAACAAATACCTCATTTTGCAACAGATATTCCACTTGATCTCTGTACTTCATAACAGCTGAAACAAGGTTCTGTCTTGAAATGGGAAAAAAAAAAGTGAGTAACAAGTGAGTAAAAGAATGGGTATGTGCTGATTGGTTTTTTTTCATGTTCTATAGCATGGAAATACGTTAATTGATGGCAATTTTACACTGGTATAAAATATGGATAAGTGTGTATGCAGACATCATATAATTGAGTCTACATCTCCATATTTTTTGGAAGTCTTTTGCCACAAAGCATAGATCATAGAGTGGTTTGTATTGGAAGGGACCCTGAAGATCACCTTGTTCCAAGACCTCCTGCCTTAGGCAGGGACACCTCCCACTAGACCAGGTTGCTCAGTGCCTTGTCCAGCCTTCCAGGGATTGAGGGGGTATTCACAACCTCTCCAGGCAACCTCTTTCAGTGTCTCACCACCCTCACAGTGAAGAATTTCTTTCTTATCTCAAGCCTGAATCTCCCCTCTTCCAGTTTGCATCCATTATTCTTAGTCCTTCCATCATTTATCTTATTAAAAAGTCTTACCCCTGCATTTATTTAGGATCCTTTCAGGTACTGAGAAGCTACTATAAGGTCCACCCTGAGCCTTCTCTTCTCCAGGCTCAACAACCCCAACTCCTTCAGCCAGTCCTCAGAAGGGACATGCTACAACCTTCTCATCATCATTGTGGCCCTCCTCTGGACCTGCTCCAACAGCTCAATGTCCTTCTTATGTTGAGCGCTCCAGATCTGGACACAGTAACCCCAGGTGTGCCCTCACCAGAGCTGAGCAGAGGGGCAAAATCACCTCCCTTGACCTGTTAGTCACACTTCTCTTGATGCAGCCCAGGATTAGGTTGGCTTCTGGGCTGCAAGCACACACTGCTGGCTCTTGTTGAGTTTTTCATCCACTGACACCCCCAAATCCTTCTCATCAGGACTGCATGCACTCAAGCCACTCTCGATCCAGCCTGAATCAGTGCTTGATAAAAATCTTCTACTTAAACCTGGAGGATAAACGTTTGCAAGTGAAAGAACTCCAGTAAATTACTTACTATTTCAGTGTCTACTGAACTCCAAATCCCATCTCTTTTATTCTTTAAGGTTAAGTAGGTACTTAAATACTACCTCAAAAGAGGATGAACTGAAGTACACACTACACTGCTTTCCTTTTCAATCACTTCACAGACTAAAGCTGTAGGGAATCTGGCAGAGCATCTACAAAAGCTCTACATTACAATAGCCCATCCTAAGTCAACAAAACTGCATATTAAGGGTATCATTGCTACATAATTCATTCAGCATTATTTGCTTGCAGTCATTAAATTTACACACTCAAATTGCTTTGTCAACTACCTTTTCTATAGTATTACTGATGCTATGAATTTCTCTTACTTCTATACATAGACATGTGCTACCCTGCAGCCCTATGCCTTTGTCATGCTACAAAATTTACCACAAAATTTGTATGGGCAGATTGATGAGCCATTGACTGCAACTTGTTGAGTGTGACCATTCAACCAGCTCCTTATCCAGCTAGTGGGCCATCCATCAAACCCATACTTTTCCTGTTTGTTTTACTTTTTCAATATTTAATGAACTTGGGGTTGACAAAAGGACGTACCTATGCCTATGCTAAAAGTTATTCATCGCCCTACAGTGTCAGAGGAAATCCTGTGGACCATAGTCGATTTGTAGCTCAACATCTTTTGTTATGTATCATCTCTGAAGACTGTCTACACAGTGGAAAAGGTTGTACACTTCACATCACAAGAAATTAAACATTCACTATGTAGTGTGGGTATAGACTGTATGGTTAGTTTGATCTCTTTATAGTAAGGCAATCTGGGCCATGCTCCTAGGAAACCAGATAGATCCACTGTAAGCAAAAGATATTCACCTTGAAAAAGTCACTACCTCCCTGTTTTCCTCCATCTGCTAAATGACAGGTGTGGCACTTATCATTCTTGGCAAAGTACTTCATAATACTATGATGAAAAACATTACAAAGAAGTGTTAACAGCTTCTTTAAGTGCATGAAATGGACTTAATGAAAGCTGATTGAGTAGTCTACCTCGTTTAATGCTTGCCCTTGGTAGGTTAGATTTAGAGTCAGATACACTTTGTGTACCACATTAAGAACTTGTCTCTATCAAGTCCCTATAAAAAAAATTAAAAGAAATTTACATGAAAATCATCAGCCTAAAGAAAAGCAAATCTACTGTTTTTTTCAGTACCTACACTTAAAAATTCTCTAAGAGCAATGCATACATGAACATTATGGCTCTTTCAGTCCTAGGAATCTTTGGGAAACATGAAAACTCTTGGGAAACCTTCAGCAACATGAAAGAGAGAAAATGGAGAAAAAAACCCTTAGATCTGTAAATGATTACTGATTTTAGCTAAGCAACCTATAAGTTTTGCATGTGAGAATCTGAAACACTGAATGAATTCTCATGAATCACTTGTCACCAGTAGATCACAGAATTGTCATTTGGGGACAAGGGGCTCACTATAAATACGAACAATTACAAACAGAATGTTGTTAAAGCCCAGTTTTCTTACTGAATCAGTCTCCAGGAACAAGTGTCTTGCAACAGCTGGTTAACATTGAATCGTCCTTGGTCATCCTCACACTGTGGAAGACAAGCACACAGTAAGATACAGCACTCTGGTAGAAAGAATTTATGTTGGAGAAATTTGCTTCATATTTTCACAGAATCACATTCAGGGATTGGAAGGGACCTCAAAAGATGATCTAGTCCCATCCCCCTGCTGGAGCATGAACACCTACACTAGGTCACACAGGAAGGCATCCAGATCAGTTTTGAATGTCTCTAGAGGAGAAGACTCCACAACTTCTCTGGGCAGCCTATGCCACTGTTCTGTCACCCTCACTGTGAAGAAGTTTTTTCTCAGATTCCTGTGGAACCTCCTGTGTTTCAGCTTGCACCCACTGCCCCGAGTCCTATCATTGGAGGTCACTGAGAAGGGCCTGGCTCCAGCCTCCTGACACTCACCCTTTATATATTTATAAACATGAACGAGGTCACCCCTCAGTCTTCTCCAAGCTAAAGAGACCCAGCTCCCTCAGCCTTTCCTCAGACGGGAGATGCTCCAATCCCTTCATCATCTCTGCGCTGTGCTGTGTCTCTTTGCTGGATTTTCCGGCAGTTCCCTGTCCTTTTTGAACTGAGGGCCCCAGAACTGGACACAGTACTCCAGCTGTGATCTCACCAGGGCAGAGTAGAGGTAGAGGAGAACCTCTCTCAACCTACTGACTAAACCCCTTCTAACACACCCCAGAATGCCATTGGCCATTTTCCAAAGTCAGTATGTTGCTTTAGGGTCTCTCCTCTCAGATTGGTCAGGATGTTTCACTGTGAAATCCCATTTGGCCAATCTATTGTGTTACACTAAGTTCTACAATACAGGATGCCAAGCCAGACTGTCACAATGGTTCCTTTGAGCTATATAATGATGAAGACTATGGCCAGGCCTTGGCAAGCCCTGCCTTGCAAGCCCTAACTCTGCTTTCTTGTTATAGCAGACAGCAGTACGCACCCTTTTGCAATGGCAATATACTCTAGTCATAAAGTGGAAAATAGTTTGCATCCACAACCTCTCTGCTGCTTCCTTTTCTGGGAGAACAGGACAGAGATCATTTGTATCATCCTTTGCAACCTCTCTGAAGGGACTTCTCTCAGTGAAGAGTCAAAAAGATAATCGAGGCACTAACACATGTTTTGGATGAAGTGAGGTTGAGCTGAGACCGTCCAGTCTGGAGAAGGAAAAGCTTAGGGTAAATCTTACAATGTGTACAAATATCTGATAGGAAATAACAAAGAGAGTCAGACTCTTTTCAGTAGTGCTCATTGACAGGACAAGAGGCAAAGGGCAAATGTTAAAACACTGGAAATCCCACCTTGACATGAGAAAAAAACCCCTCAAAATTGTGAAGGCTGTCATACACGGAAAGATGTTGCCCTGAAAGTTTATGGAGTAAGTTTGAATATCTAATGAAATATTCAAAATTTGATGAGGCATGGTCTTGTGCAACCTCTTCCAGCTGTCCCTGCCTAAGCAGGGAGATTGGACTAAATGATCTCATACCTTCCAGCCTAAACAACTCTGTGATTTTACTTTATTTGACACATTCTGCTGACCTAACCTGTTCCCTTTCAGAAATAGTGCTTTGTCCTGCCTTGATGCTTTAAATCCTCCTACCCTGTGCAGGTAGCTTAACTCATGCTGGGCACATACTGACAACTTGTAAGCACCCCCATGTCCTGAAAATTCTGCTGTTTGTCTGACTCCTGGTTGTCCCTGAAACACATAGGGAGAAGCTACTGAAGTACAACACAAGATTCACTGACCAAGGATTATAAAGAGAATGATACTCATGAGAAGGTATAGCCCTGGGAGGTGAGGAGGGGTATGAGAGAGAAGAATTAAACAAGAAAACAGATGCTGGAAATCAACACATGGGCATCTGATGGTGATGAGTTTCTGCTTCCATAATGGCTGATACAGTGTCTTCAACTTGCTTGCCTAAAAAAAGCCTTCTTGTAATATTTTAAATGTTAGTGAATTCAAGTATCAAAAGTTTATTCAGAATAAGGTGGTCACATGAGCAGTTTTTTCCTAGTTAATTGCTAGTAGTCTAAAAGCATTTCTGAGCAAGTTCCTTCTCTGCTACCATTGGATTCAATTTAAATATGTTAATTGATATGGTAATTAATTCACACTAATTCTGCTTTAGATCACTATATAGAGATTTAGCAGTAACACCATTTGAGGAGAAGGATGATGCTGAGCTAGATAAATTCCAGATGTTCCGTAGAGAATTTCCATCTGGAGAGCTACTATCTTTTACCATACAGTGACAGTAAGAAAAAGAAGAATTAGATGAATGAAATGGAAGAGGGTGAAGGTAAGAAAAACATCTTCATGCATTAAGCCATGAATGTATGTGCCTTAGATCTAAGCACAAAGCTCTGATTTATCTGACCATTTGATCTTATACACACACCTGTTTTCTTTATCTCAGTGTATTGACATGAATATGAGAGCACTAAATGTTATTATAGAGAAGAAGGAGTAAGTATTTGGGGGTTATGGGATACATTTGAGAGTAAATGGGCTGATTTCAGAATCTGTCCCTGATCTTCACTGCTTTAGTCCCAGAAAAACAATTACAAGGTATACAAAAACTGCTTATGGATGACAGACTCCTGAGTGCAGCACAAATAGTGATACATACGGCTCTGACCTAGTAACTGCTGCATTTGCTCACAACCCACACCATACTCTAACACTTGGAGCACCTGACCGCTGGCTTCTGGATGCTATCATGCTGCTTCAGTGGATGCTATAGGACTGGCATAACATCTCAAGCTCTGAAAGTATTTTGTTGTGCTACTGTATAGAAGCAGGCATTCCAGGAAGGAAATAGCACCAAGTGTTCCAGAGTTGCTTGCTGTAATACCAAAGTCTTATTTTTCTGCTTCTAGACAGAGGCAACAGTCAATCGCATCTATCTTGACTCTCAGTTGATCATACTCTCTTCCTTTTTTTTGAAGTCATGTTACTCTACAGATCATAGAATGGTTTGGGTTCGAAGGGACCTTAAAGGTCATCTAGTTCCAAAGACCCTGCCATGGGTAGAGACACCTCCCACTACACCAGGTTGCTCACTGCCTTGTCTAGCCTGGCCTTAAAAACCTCCAGGGAGGGGGCATCCACAACCTCTATGGGCAACATGTTCCAGTGTCTCCCCCCCCTCACAGTGAAGAATCTCTTTCTTATCTCCAGCCTGAATCTCCCCTCTTCCAATTTGCATCCATTATTCTTAGTCCTTCCATCACTTATCCTATTAGACAGTCCTGGCCCAGCCTTTCTGTGTTGGGAAGCTACTATGGGTTTCCCCCCTGAGCCTTCTGTTCCAGCTCAATGTCCTTCTTACAGTGGGGGCTCCAGAACTGGAAACAATACACCAGGTGTGGCCTCACCAGTGCCCAGTAGAGGGGCAAAATCACCTCTCTTGACCTGCTGGTCGCACTTCTCTTGATGCAGCCCAAGATTCGGTTGGCTTCTGGGCTGCAAGGACACACTGCCAGCTCATGTTGAGTTTTTCATCCACTTACACCCCCAAATTTTTCTCATCAGGACTGCCCTCAAGCCACTCTCCACCCAGCCTGTATCTGTGCTTGGGGTTGCCTGAGCCCAAGTACAGAACCTTGCACTTGGCCTTGTTGAACTTCGTGAGGTTGGCATGGGCCCACCTCTCAAGCCTGTCAAGGTCCCTCTGGATGCCATCCCTTCCCTCTAGCGTGTCAGCTGCACACAGCTTGGTGTCAGATGAGTAGTGTGTATGTTCTGCACATCCATTGCGCATTTCTATAAGGTAACTGCATGCTTAATTCTCACACTGCTACTTCTGGAGACCTTACAAATAGCAGAGCACATATGAACAGAGTCTTCACAGGGACAAGCCTGAGCTACAGAACAAGATTGACAAGTGACAAACTTCCTCCTTGATCTCATGGACTGACAGGAGTAGAGGACAGAGTGGGATGAACTTGGAAACAATGTGATACAGATTGGAGGAGGGAGACCTGAAGCTCAGAGGAAAATTAAATACATATGATAGATAGGAACCCAGAAGCTGCTGTGGACTTGGGCAAGTAGTGGGTGTATGTGAATTATTTAGCACCTGAATGCATAAGGCTGATTGCTATGCAGAAGGGATTTCAAGACATAAATATGTTTCTGTGACACTACTTAAGCCACAATGTTAGTGGAGCTTACTATAAAGTAACATATTTCAAAGTTCAATACTCAGAAGGATTGCATAGATCACAGGCAAAATTCACCTCAAAGTGAGTATAGATTAACTCACAAACAGTGCATAATTGAGACATCTGAATGTAGTTTAAAGCCTCATAGTGCCTTTTTTTTTTTTTTTTTACCAAAAAAGTAAACTATTTTCACATCTTTTTCTAGGAATTCTGACAGAGGAAAATTTATTTTCCATAGACCACCTCTAAGTCTGTGACTTTCAAAAACCATTTCCAACCGAAGCCACAGGTTTCATAGGAAACCAACAGCAAAAGAGATTGCGAGCAGGCTTCAGTACACCCAAAGAGAGAATTGTGTCCAGAGGGAAAGGAAACACTGCAGCTTTCAGTGCACCACAGTCTCTATCTCCACTGGTTCTGACAAGTTTTATCAGGTCCAGACTGACCTGCTGGTGCTTCTGCTTGTGAGCAGAGCCTCTCCTTTCTGGCAGGAGTGCTATGCCATAAGCACACCCTGGAGCTGGAGGAAAACTCAGTATCCGTGGTTTGTCAGCTCAAGAGCTGCTCATGTTCTTTGCTATTCTTAGTAACCCAAAGTAACTCTGTGGCCTGAAGCTTTCAGAGCAGTGTCTGCTACCATAAAGGGGTGATCAATAATTCACTTGAAACTATCTTAAAATGTCACCATCCCAGATTTAACCCTGCTGTAAATTATTGATCATAGTTCCACAAATTCTTTGAGATGATAAATGTTTTCTAATTGCCTGAACACTTGCAATTTTTGTCTTCCAAGCTGGTTAGTCACCCACCTGAAAGACTGTTTGTGTTTGTTTATAATCATTCTACCTAGTAATTATAACTATTTCCAAAAAGTGAAATATCAAGAGTTGCTCTGTTTCTCATCCTGGCCACCACAGTGCACTGTGATGCATTAAACCTCATTTAGACCTGTCAAACTGCTACAGAATAGAAGGAGACTTTGAGTTTATTAATAGAATATGAAGCATTTTACAGTAGCACAGTTTTAAGGGATACTTACACAAAAAGGCTCCCTTCTGTTTCAGACACTATACAGTTCCTCTGAAATGTCATAAACTTTTAGAGAGCAGTGCAGGGGAAAGGGACCTGGGGGTCCTGGTGGTCAGCAGGATGAGTATGAGCCAACAATGTGCTCTTGTGGCCAAGAAGGCCAAGGGCATCCTGGGGTGCATTAGAAGGGGTATGGGTAGTAGGTGAAGTTCTGGGGCCCTCAGTTGAAGAAGGACAGGGGACTACTAGAGAGAGTCCAGCACAGAGACACAGAGATGCTGAAGGGATTGGAGCATCTCCCTTCTGAGGAAAGGCTGAGGGAGCTGAGTCTCTTTAGCTTGGAGGAGACTGAGGGATGACTTCATTCATGTTTATAAATATGTAAAGGGTGAGTGTCAGGAAGATGGAGCCAGGCTCTTCTCAATGACCTCCAATGATAGGACACGGGGCAATGGGTGCAAACTGGAACACAGGAGGTTCCACAGAAATAAAAGAAAAACCTTTTCCACAGTAATGGTGACAGAACAGTGGCACTGGCTCCCCAGAGAGGGTGGAGACTCCTTCTCTGGACACATTCAAAACCCATCTGGATGCCTTCCTGTCTGATCTGATCTGGGTGTTCCTGCTCTGGCAGGGGGAGTGGACTAGATGATCTCTTTAGGTCCCTTCCAATCTCTGATATTCTGTAGTTCTGTGAAATAATGGCTACTTCCACCCCTTCCACTCCCCCATCAATATTCATGATGGACCACTGATTTTTCTGGTTTGTGATTATGCTTCAAATGTTAAGATTACCTCATTATGCCTGGAAAAATACTAACGCTGCTATGCATGAAAAAAAAAAAGGTTTTGAACTTTCATGAAATACCACTTGCCAACTGCTTTAGTCCAAAAATCCCTTTCTGGAAGCAAGTCAGGCTCTTGTTAGAAACCCTTAGGTATTCTTTGGTGCTTCTTCACTGCAAAGAATCATACTTTCCCCAGGTAACCAGTACCTGGGAAAACAATGGGGCTCTTGGATTGACAGAGCACTCCCTGGAAACAGTGTCTGGTTGAAGGTTTCTAGTTCTATCTTGCTCCTCTCAGAATTTCTTCCTATATGCAAGACCACTCATCAGGAATTTAACACTTCTAACCACTACAATGCATAGAATTTGTGCTGAAGAGTTATCTCTTAAAGGTCACTTAGGTTAAACTACAGAGGACAACAGCTATGTAGTCAAAAAATTTAGCAGTCATTGCTCAGTATTCTTGTAACCCGTGGACACTGTGTCACCATTTGTCTGGACAGTTACTGGATTTTCTCCATATTCATTGTCATTCACAATTTTAATACATGAATAATAAACTGCAAATTGCAGAAAACCCTCTTCTGTTTCTGCCTCCATCTCAACAACTTTTAGTTAAATTATAACAAGGTATCAGAGATATGTTTCCTCATGGGGAAGTTCAGGGGGAATTGATAATTTGGGTCTTAAATTTGTGCCAAGAGTGTTAAGGCTGATACATGTCATGTTTCAAAAAAATAAATTCAAAGTAAAGGCCACTGACTGACTGAAAGACCCATGATTCCATGCAAAATCGCAGAGCCAGCTTCCTACAAAAAGAAAGGAAGCAATTAATTGACCTTAAAAAATGCATCTTCCATTTGAATTCACAAAAGAATTGCAAACATCTAGTTATTGGCCAAAGTTCATATGCTGTCTGGATTGAAAAAAAAAAGATGGTACATTACTTATAAGTATCCATTTATATTAGTTATTAAGCAGAATAGTAAAATAATAGTAATTTGTACAGACAGCTATTTTTAACAATGCATCCCAATTTCAACAGCATTATATAAGGTAAGCAAGAACCATAAAGGCAGTCTCCAGATGGCATTGGTACAGAGTTCTGCTTCGTTAGCACACAAACAAGCTTTTATAGCTGCAGAGATCATTAGATTTCAAAGCAGATAATTTTGGAGATCTATAGCAATAGCAGATTTATATACAGCAAATAACTAATTTCCTCAAGATTTAGATTTCTCTTTTTGAAGACAGAGTAACTTGTAGAGAATCAATCACTAACTTGGAAATTTGAAGAGGAGACTGTTGAGAGACTGTTTGAGGCTCCCTCTTTACAGCATATGCAAAAAATACCTTTAGCACGTGCTTTATGCACACAAGTAACAAAAAAAGTATTTGTATCAAACTTCTAATTGATTTCTCAGGCGATAAAATGTTGGAAATCTGCAAGTTTCCAGTAGGAGGATCAATAATATATTATTACATTAAAAAATTCTGAACTAAAAAAAAATTAATATTTTTTTCCACCATCACACATACTTATGTGTGTCCATAATTATATCTAGTCACCAATACTCCACTCTTCTCAAGCCCTTCTTGGGCAGCAGTATTTGGAAAAAATTAAACTTTCTATCTTCTAACACAGGATGTCTTATCACAGATCTCATGCTATAGAAAGGATTACGCTGTTCATCCCATTTCTGTTTAAAGCAAACAATAGAAATCATATGGGGATTTCTGCCTCCATCTCAACAACTTTTAGTTAAATTATAACAAGGTATCAGAGATAGCACCCCAAGACAAAAGTAATTCCAGTAGTCACTGGACATGTTCTGGTTGCTGTTGTGATAGGAGTATGGGGTGAGAAAGGACACGTGAAATGGAGTCTTGCTCACTTAACTTCTGAAGTTATATTCAAACATCAAACTATCTTCTCCAGACTGAGAGTAAACAGTTGGTAATTCATTTATATGAATCATTTTTGAAGAAGTGACCTGGTAAGGAAAGCTGCCACATTTTGTAATTTGCTTTCTTTTGGAGGATATGATACCAAGAAGAATTGGTGGTTTTAAAAAAATAGGGAATAATATTATCAGTGAAGAATAGTTTAAGGCATATCAGTTAAAGTACATATCAGCACTACATAAAATATATCTACATTTGGCTTCATTGTTGTCCTGTCTTAATGCTTTGAATATTGAACTTTGCTTCACATTGTGACACATAACAGAAATGAAAAGAAAGCCTTTACTCTTCTTTGTTAGAAATCTGCCATCTGACCTATAAATTGACAGACCTGGGCTAACAGCATCCTTATGTGAAGCAGGCAGTTGGTACTATCTGTGAAAAGAGTCAACACACTACCAGTGAACATTGCCAACAATAAAGCTTCTGCTGTACTGTAAACTTTACCTTGGAAATAGTTCAAGGTGGTCCACTGGGAATAAAGCTCACATCTAGTAGCACAGATCACTGTCATTAAAGCTCATTAAAAGATTGCAAGGTCGCTTTAACTCACATAAATCTGAATATAAATCTTTCTGGATTTAAGATGATGATAAACCCATCTTTTCTATGAGCACCGAATGTCCTTACAGATGTTTCTACATGTATATCCATACAAGCATATACACACATGCAAGCATGAATTGCACTTTCACAAACATACCAGCTTAGCCTGGTTTGCAGCCTAACAACAAGAATCCAGATCTAATTCATTTTGCACAGTACTTTCAGTGGGTTTGCCCTGGTTATATTTCAAAACAGTGGAAGGCCGGCAAAAATAAGAATTCTTTAGCCACCTAAAATAAATAGTACTAAATTCTGATGATTTTTTTTTTCTCTTAAAGAGTAATCTTTGATCTTTTTCAGTTGTGTTTTCTCTAGAGTAACTCACTAGATTCAAGTACAGGAGCAGTACATTTCAATGGAAATTTAGCAATAATAGATGCATTCCCAGGAAGGCAAACAATCTCATTTTGGAAGATTGCAGCATCTTTTTTAATAGGATATGTGATGGAAGGACTAGGAATAGTGGATGTAAATTGGAAGAGGGGAGATTCAGGCTGGAGAGAAGGAAGAAATTCTTTCCTGTGAGGGTGGTGAGACATTGGAACAGGTTGGCCAGAGAGTTGGGGATGCCCCCTCCCTAGAGGTGTTTAAGGCCAGGCTGGACCAGGTACNTAGCAATAATAGATGCATTCCTAGGAAGGCAAACAATCTCATTTTGGAAGATTGCAGCATCCTTTTTAATAGGATATGTGATGGAAGGACTAGGAATAGTGGATGTAAATTGGAAGAGGGGAGATTCAGGCTGGAGAGAAGGAAGAAATTCTTTCCTGTGAGGATGGTGAGACATTGGAACAGGTTGGCCAGAGAGTTGGGGATGCCCCCTCCCTAGAGGTGTTTAAGGCCAGGCTGGACCACGCACAGAAGAACTTGGTCTAGTGGGAGGTGTCCCTGCCCATGGCAGTGTCTTTGGAACTAGATGATCTTTAAGGTCCTTTCCAACCAAAACTACTCTGTGATTCTATTATTACTGCAGGCTGCAAGATAAAAATATTGGTGAATTTTATTTCTTCAGGGATGCTGGAAGAAAGAGGAGGGAAAAAAAGACAACATACCGTTCGAGACAAATCTTGTTTCAGATTCCTGCCATTGTGTAGTTGAAGCTGAATGCAGGTGGCTGCTTTGTGAAGACTTTCATGGCTGCCCAAAGTTTGATTACTGCAGTTTGATGAAAAAAAATACCACAAAAAAATTACCACACAAAAAATTACCTCTGCTTGGTACATCTTTCTTTCATCCCCTTGCCCTTGCCTTTCCCTAAAAGAACTAAGTTCTAAGTGTAAAGAAGAATGAATAATTAAAAACCTATACTTGGCACCTACTTCCACAAAAACTGATGGGGTTCAGTTCTGGCACATTTTCTGGTGAAATACTTTAAGAATTATTGCTCTGTTGTCCATTGGACCATTAAGTTATATAAAGCCAACCTTTAAACTCTTCATGCATATTCTTCAAACCTAAATTAGTGCATTTTATGTACGACATCTTATGAATGTATCATTGCAGAATGACTTGCAGTGTTTGATACTCAACTTGAAAACAAAATACTAACTGAATAAAAATCACACCCTTGCAAGAGGTGGCCCTTGGTCATCAAAGTTCTCACCCTTTGCAGTTCACATAGAAATGGATGCAGCTCTAAGGGTCTTCCTCCTTCTCAAATCACATTGTAGCAAAGGTCAGATGCAGAACCCAATTAAGTGTAGTTCCTACAAACTACTCTGCTGACCAAGCATGCTCTGGCAACACATGACATGTGAATTCCTTGTTCTTACTTGTCTCTTCAGAGAGGCTTCTGCTTGCAACTCCGACAGCTTTATCTGAATTTATCAGCCATAGCACAATCACAGAATATCAGGGATTGGGAGGGACCCCAAGACACCACTGAGTCCAATCCCCCCCGCCAGAGCAGGAACACCTAGACTAGGTCACACAGGAACCCCTCAAGTGTTCTCTCACCCTTACTGTGAAGAAGTTCTTTCTCAGATTCCTGTGGAACCTCCTGCGTTCCAGCTTGCACCCACTGCCCCTTGTCCTGTTGTTGGAGGTCACTGAGAAGAGCCTGGCTCCATCCTCCTGACACTCACCCTTTACATATTTATAAACATGAACGAGGTTACCCCTCAGTCGCCTCCAGGCTAGAGAGACCCAGCTCCCTCAGCCTTTCCTCAGAAGTCAGATGCTCCAATCCCTTCATCATCTTCATGGCTCTGTGCTGTACCCTCTCAAGCAGTTAAACCATAGCTTATTGCTTTTAAAATGTCTTGGAATAAAGACATTTTCAATGTTTCCCTTCCATTTCTGTTTTAATCAGGTGGAATAAAGCAAAAAATATTTCAGACCTATGGCAAGTTGTTTTTACATGAAAAAACCCTACTCCTTCAAGACTAAGCAGTAGGAAAAATGACACTAGTTTTTGCAAAGGCAAATTCATCATCAAAAGAAATTTACCAGGCACAAGCAGTTGCAGCTCTATTACATGTTCAATTAGATTCATGTTGCTTTTTTCAAAACTCCAGCCAAAAAAAGCACCAAAAGGGATGTTCCATATTTGTACTTATTTGTAGCTAAATAAGTTCTTTCAGACTTCTGTGGGCATGAAGGAGAGATTACTCTTTCCTGATCTGTCAAGTGCTATGTGAAACTCAGAATCCAGATGTAAACCATGTTTCTTGTTACCCAAAAGGGCTTTTGATGGAATGTCTGAATAAATCTGGCTGGATTTAGTTCAAAAAAAACCACTCACCCTATGAATAAATCATGGAAATCATGACTTACGGGAAAGTCTCATACCTCACAAGGCAGCAGTAGTCCCCAGCACAAATGAATGGTTAAACTTAAAAAAATGTGTTGTACAAAACTGCCATCCAGCACAATTACAGGGAATTGATATATCTTTTAAGTCTTCTGCACCTACACTGTAATGTAGTTAAGTAAAATGCATCCTCGCCATTAGAGGTCACAAAAGGTGTAAGTGTAGATATAAGGGGTTTTTTTCTAAACAAATACATTAATGGTCACAAAGGACAAATTCATTTCCATCTGACATAACAAATACATGATATCACTTTCATACATTTGCAGAATTATTTTAAGAGTATGGAGTGCAGATATAAGAGCAAGGAGAGCTAACACCAACACAGTGAAATATCTCTATGGGTGGAAGGTCTACCAATTCTCAAAACCCTTTACAAGCAGAAGTTCAAACACCTCATTCCCAGCTCCCAGGACTGTATCAATGACTGTATCAATCTCTTCTATTGCTAGTCAGCTCATATCTGTGCTGTGCCTAGTTTTAGTTTTCCTAAAACTTCTTCCTCTTCTCTTTTCACCTAACTCATGTCTGCCCCATGGCATTGATGATGAGCTCTCCCACGATCCTTGCATCTTTTAGAACTGAATCACACCTGGCTTTTACCTTTTACTCTATGATTATTCCTGCTCTTTCTACTCTGCCTTGTCTTCACATACAGACTTAGCAACAAGAAAATTAGAAAGAAACACATCTGTGAGTCCTGAATCACTTCTTGATTTTACCAGTATACAGATTTCTATTGCAGTGCCATCATCAAGCCAAGACAAGGACAGAATTCAGTATAGCTACACCAGTACAGTGGAGCATAAATTGGTATAGATATATATTCCTCTGTAGTTATAATTTTTTTACCACAGATATATCAACACTAACTCTTGCAAATGTAATTATAACATGTCATCAAAATTCCAGGAAAAATGAGCTACAGCAATAGAGGTTGAATGCTGGGGTTATAACTACATTTGCACAAGTGGTTTGTGATAGCTCTGCTGTGTCAAGCAGACACCATACATGATCAAATCCTTCATTGCTACCTGAATCACTGCAGTCAGAAGTACTGGCAATGCAGTTTACTTCACAAGTGGATTTTATTTGCACAAATATGTTAAGTTTTGACAGGTATTATGACACAAGGGAGTAATTGGAATAATGCTTCAACAAAATAATGTGGAACCCAGTTCAGATGAGAAGTGAACTACAAGGAACAAAAGTGCATCTGCCACAGACTGGCAGACTAACTTTTAGCCAGGCTATAAAACTCTATGCAAATCTGCTACTACAAAATAATGTGGCTATTAAGAATTTGTACTATTAAGAAAAAAAGTGATGTAGCCCCTTTTGCAGAACAGCATGATTACTGCTAACCCACTTACAGTGCTCTGAGCTCTGCAAAGGAAACATAAATAAAAATGCTATAACATGAAGAACTCAATAGTTTCTCCTCTTCATTTTTTTTTCCTGGAAATACTATGTGAACAATACAGCTTTAATGAGAATGTCATGACAAAAGCCAGTTTTTAATGCACAGGGTAATGGACTGGACAAAATGATGCAACATGCCTGTGGTCTCACTATGTATCAGAAGCAGACAAAGAAAAAAAATCCCTCAGTCTCTTGAGACTCCCTCACCACAAGATTTTGCTCTCCCACAGCAAGGTTCTGTGATGTGTTATAAGCTCCATATTCTAACAGAGTTCAATCTTACTAATATTAAAAAAAAAAAAAAAAGTCTCAGCTGAGCAGTGCTTCTGAATAAGAAACTTAATCTGCAGTGACAGGAGTAAATGAAGTTTATTTGTTGCAAAGAACATATTCATCCAAGAGGTGCTCGCCTCTTATGATCCCAATCTGCATGAGTATTGCACTGCCCAGTGAATAATTAATAGCTTAAACTTCTCTTTGGGTGAAAACCAATTCTTGTTTTGTTCTCAATTTCAGAGAATAGAATTAGTAAAGCAAAAAAATGTCATCAATAAGGTCATAGGCAAGCATGTAAGCAGAAATTATATGCATTTAGAATTTTCTATTCAATACCCCTGCTCATTATGTTATGTAAACTGCAAAGCTCTAAGGTAAATGTGCAAATTACACTATGGTAGGGTGTGGATGGAATTAAAAATACATACAAGAAGATTCTTTTAGAAATCTGATTACTTAAAAAAAGAGTATGTTTGGAAATAAAGGTTATAAATATTCTTGGACTACATTCCTTTTCTGACTTGTAGCAGTCTCTTCCTAGCAGAGAGATCAATAAAATAATTAATTTGAAAAACTAATTAAGAAAGACAATGTCCCATATTCTTGTATACATTTATGTGTCTTGTTTCGGTTGACATTTCAGGATGCCCAGAATTTGTGGCCTGCCATTCTAAAGGAAGGATTGATTTCTGTCATGTCAGAAGGAGGAGGAAGTCAGGCTTTCCTCAGTGACCCCCAATGATAGGACAAGGGGCAATGGGTGCAAGCTGGAACACAGGAGGTTCCACAGAAATATACGAACAAACTTTTTTCCAGTACATGTAACAGAACACTGCAACTGGCTGTCTGGAGAGGATGTGGAGTATCCTTCTCTGCAGACATTCAAAACCCATCTGGAAGCCTTCCTGTGTGACTTGATCTGGGTGTTTCTGCTCTGGCAGGGGGATGATCTTTAGAGGTCCATTCCAATCCCTGATATTCTGTAATTTTGTGACCAGTTTTGGCTTGCCACTGGCATTGAGACCCTAAGAGGTACCTGACATAATCGGCTTAATTTTTATATTACTTCTTTCACAAATATCAATAAGAAAAATAATTTTTAGGGGATTCCATTCTAAATCTAAGAAAAGATGGGAAACTGTGAGAGCAAGACTTAAAGGTAAATACAGAAGGTGTGGATAATAAGATTATAAAGCAAATAATTTTTAGAAATGGAAGATGGCCCTTAAAATATGATCATGAACAGGACCAGTGGAGGGGAATGGAGAGCATACCCACTGCCAGGAAAACCAGAGAAGGAAGGTCTGTGGATAAATATGAAAAGGAGAAACTTCTGTGATTAATGGTAAAAATTAATGACACAAATAAGGGTTTTACTTCTTTCAAGGAGACTGTCTTTCAGACAGGGTTCAGGCTCCAGAGGCACTTCCACTGAATGTCTGAAAAAGGGACTGCAGCCAACCAACTGGGAAAGTAACTAATGTACACCTTACAATGACAGAGGCGAAAGGGACAGTGTGGCAATGAATCCTGAAAGCTTCCACAGGAGCTGCAAGAAAAATTTGAGAGAAAAGGAAGTGTAGGAAGAAAAAGAAAACCTGCAAGTAGAATCAAGGTTAAGATTTCTAATCAGTAAACAAAATGAGATGGCTCTATTAGTTACACTCTGACCCCAGTCTATATGCAGCCTGCTGATTATTATTATTTTTAAAATTTTAATATTCAAAAGCTGATATTCTACTTGTGAGTCAGATAGGATGTGAACTCAAGGATATCTCCATGGGAAGGGAATAATGGATGATGAAACCTTATGCTGAATGTAATGGTTATTAGCACGCAAGTATTTTTTTCCCCCATCTCATTCAAAGCTAAACAGATTCTAGAAATCATCAAGTTTTTCAGGTGCTTCTGCAGGAAGCAGGATGAAGTGCTCATTAATACAGTCCAATGTAATAGCAAATGAAAGCTTTTGATAAATCATCACAAAGTTCCCTGGTTCATGCAAATACTTTAGTCTGAGAACAATTCATCATGTCACCGTTTTGGCTTCACTTTAAATTTTTCTGGATTGCAATAAGGCAGTACCGTCAGAGCATTTACTCAATTTACAGCCTTTCCCTCTACTCTGCCTGGTGAGATCACATCTGGATTATTGTGTCCAGTTCCGGAGCCCTCAGTTGAAGAAAGACAGAGAACTGCTGCAGAGAGTCCAGAGCAGAGACACAGAGATGATGAAGGGACTGGAGCATCTCCCTTCTGAGGAAAGGCTGAGGGAACTGGGTCTCTTTAGCTTGGAGGAGACTGAGGAGTAACCTCATTCATGTCTATAAATACGTAAAGGGTGAGTGTCAGGATGATGGAGCCAGGCTCTTCTCAGTGACCTTCAATGACAGGACACAGGGCAATGGGTGCTTCTGCTATGGCAGGGGGATGAGACTAGATGATCTCTTGCAGTTCTTTCCAATTCCTGATATTCTGTGATTCTGTGTTTCTTTGAACTTCCACTGGAATTCACCCTGACTTACTTCCTAACACTCTTCTGGGGAAGAGCTCTGCACAAACACCTCAAATCACTCTGTTAGCAACATCAGGAGGAAACCAACTTGCGCTGAAATTTGCCCAAACACAGGTCAACTTTTACCCTGAGGCGACTCCGCGGGGTGATGTTACACTACCCAAGGGATCGCTGCGGTCCGAGGTTTCACATTTCAGATGCGGAACACCACTGATGGGTAGAGTGAAGGGAGCTGAAAGTACAGCACACTATAGAATTACATGCTGCTGAGGCCACAGATGCAGCTCACTGCTCTCTGCATGACAGTCAAAGTAGCAAAGCAAAAAAGCTGACTACATTATTGACCTTGTTTCGCTGCTAATGAGATGTGCAGAGACTGCATGTAGAGGAATTTAAACAGTTCATTATTGACACGTTCTTCTTGACAGTGAAAATAAAACTGTTTAGAACACACTGTGCACTGTACTGAAATGCACCGAGATCACCCTCAATACAGTGACTCATTATTTCCATTCTCTTTAGCAATTAGTTTGAAATGAGAAGAGTGTTTTTGAAAATAAAATTTCAAGGAAAAAAACCCCACAACCCACCCCTGGCTTTCTTATGTAATTAAGAGATCCTTGTATGACCTGATTCTCTGCTGGTTCTAGCACCATAATGCTTCACACAGTGGTCTGCTCTACCAGCTCCTGCTCTATGGAAGTTTCCATCTTTAGTTGAAAAGCATAGTTCATCATAAATATCTGATCATTTGATTTGTGTACCTGTGCAAGGGTAGGACAAAGGGTAATTTACACTGCGTCTCACAACTACATCTCTTTCATTTATGAAACTGATTTGCTCTGGGCTTCCCTTTCAATTATAGATGTATTCTATTGTATCTAACACTTTTTCCATCTCTAACAGCTGAGCTGTGATTTCTCCAGAGCTAGTTTAACATGGATCCACCAGAAAACTGCCAACATCTCCTGTTCTGCTGAAAGTCACAGTCCATACCTACAGCAGCGCTGATAACAAGGAGCCTGCACTTCAGCTGTTTCAACACAAAACCTGCTCACTTATGCTTATAGCTTAATTTAAGCTGCCAAAGGGCAAGAAAAAAACTAGCTGAGTCCAGTAGTGCTTTCAACTACCAGAAATATTTGAATGAATGCAAACAAGAGCACTGATTTCTGTACTTGCAGGCTATATATATTTAGAAAGGGACTTTTTTCCAGTTGCAGTCAGCATCATAGTACTAACTTTGTTTACTTTACTAGCTACAACTGAATATGAAGAAAAACCACCTGCTGTGCTGCTGTATAGTATTTTTTCTCTTGCTCCATATGTTTTTTCTCTTTTGAAGATACTCATACCTCGTGTTTGTTACAGTCCTGTGAGATACTGGAAGTAGCAGCAACTTTGTATTACGAGTGAGAAAGAACACAAAGGCAACAGAATGAAACAAACTACTGAAGGCTGCACAAAGCTTATATAAAGGTGTTTGTATTTGAATCCTTGAACTAAAGCACACCATCATCTCTGTAGAACCTAAGTACCATGTGTTCTGGGAGTTTCAGAAACTAAAGTGTTTTGAACTTAATACTCTAACTCTCCCCATGGTTCTGCTTACATGGCACATAAGCAGTATGCATTAAATTTACAGCTTGGATTACACAATACATACTCAGTGCTATCTCTTAAGGAGATACTTACTTTTGTAAGAATTCATCAGACCCACAAATACTTAGAAGGCATTCCTCCTGGACTGGGTATTGATTTGTGCAGTGGAGGATCTCTACAATTAAGTCGTGAGTGATACAGCCAGCTGTAAATAAAGATAGTCAGAAAAATTAATAGAAAATTAATAGTTGCTTGCTAGAGAATTTAAGGCTAGATATTTGAGCAATAGAAATAAGATTTTTTTTTCTAACTCCTAACTTCTGCTACAGACTAGCTCCATCAAGAGGAATGAGATCAAGCTGCACTTGGGTTTTTTTTGTTTGTTTTTTGTTTTTTTTCCCCAGTTTGCTTCTAATACTCCACATGTTACAGAATCTATGCCCATTTAGAGGAAATTATCAATCTGTTAGGTAGCTGGAATGAAGAGCTGAACAACTTTCCCAAACAGACAGAAAGAGACAAATGGCAACTATATCTTTGCTTGTTTGTTTGCTTTCCTTGTGAATATCTCTGTGTTCCCCATGTGCAGGTATGGCCTGATGCAAAATCTGCTTTGATACAAGGTAGTTCCAGAATTTATCTTGCTATTGTTTCCTCTGTGCACATCTCTTTAGCCATAAGCAAGAAGTAAATTAATGTTCATATGCATTTTATGTAATACTATACTATGTAATATAATACATAGTCAGGAATATTCTAGCATTTTGAGAAGTTGCTCCGGTGCTACTTGAACGTTTAAAGCTATTTTCTAACCAATCCTGCCAACACATATTCTCTCAGTCTATTTTGGAAGAATTGATCAATAAACCAAAAAGAGCAGTTGCACAATCTGGCAGTCAAAATGCCTGGTAATTTCAGTCTTTACAAGCACCTCAGACTGCACCACTGTTGATCCTGCAAGCCTGAGATAGATCTTTCTAGTAGACAAAGAAAAGTCTTCATATGATGTACTGGGGTTGGTTTTATAATGCAAAATGAGTCTGGACTTCCTCCACAGCTCTTAGGCAATCTCATTGTCTACAGCTGAACAGACAAAAGCCAAAGTAGATTTTTCTTTCAGTTTTACATTCATGGTTTTTCTTTATTGCTTCAAAATTAGAGGCTGTAAGAGCTCTCACCAGAAACTTTTAGGTTTTTTACATAAAAATGGAAACTACCTACAGTTGTTTATAAACCCCTAGAAACTAAATTTGTAATCTAACCTAGACTTGGATATTGGCTAATTTACATTGGTCCAGATTCAGAGAGCTGGTTCAAACTGAGCCTAACCAAATCACCCAATTTAATGGTGCTCTTGGAAAAAAGGAGACTGAGGGGGGGATCTCATTAATGTTTATAAATATGTTAAGGGTGAGTGTCAGGAGGCTGGAGCCAGGCTCTTCTCAGTGACTTCCAATGATAGGACAATGGGAAATGGGTACAAGCTGGAACATCAAATGTTCCAGAGAAATGTAAGAAAAAACTTCTTCACAGTGAGGGTGAGAGAACACTAAAAAACAGACTGCCAGCAGGGTCTGTTGCAACAGGATATGATGTAACCACTTTAGACTAGAAAAGAGTAATTCCAACATAAGATATAAGGAAGAAATTTTCAAAAATGAGAGTGGTGGAACACCAGAACAAGTTTCCCAGTAAGAGAAGGAAAAAAAAAGATTTCATTTATTTTCTATTTGCATATTTGGGTTAAGAAGTAAACTTTACCATATACAGGATTAAAAATTCCCCCACTCACCAGAGATATAGGGTGCACAGAAATAGTCACAGACTCTCAACAGTCACAAGTTACAGAATAATTTCAGCTGAGAAGGACATGAGTAGGTCCATCTAGTCCAAAGTACTATCAAAAGGAGGATCAACACTTGTTGATTAGCTTGTTCAGGGTTTTGTAGCTTCTGTAAGACCTTAAAAGCTTCTAAAGATGGAAATTCTATAGCCTTTGGGGAAAAACTGTTAGAATTGTTAATTATTCTTCTTTCCTTTTCACTGAGTTGGAATTTCTTTCATTTTGTAACCAACTTTTACTTCCCCTAATCTGTAAATAATTTGAGTGCAGGAGAGGCTTAGTGATCAGATTCTTTAGTCTTGGATTCACAAAGAGAGTCATGGTTGTGAAAAGTTCCATGACTATATGGAAACAACCTCTACATTTTATTTTGTTTATTTATTTATTTATTTTATTAATTTAGGTTAGTTTGTTTATTTTATTTAGTAACATGTTTAAATACCTTCTGGATCAAAGTCAGTATGATGGTCCAGTTGAGACTGCCAGAATTGGTCTCAATCATAATTAAAGAAAGTAGAGAGAGATGAATAACAAAGTTTGATGAATAATGTGATTTCATTTTTACAGCAAATACAGTGAACTCTTTCAATCGTTTGTGCTCTCAAGACTCACATAAGTCTTGCTCTGCAAGTATCTTTCCAAGTAACAAATCCACATCCACACCACTAAATTGTGGGAAGATATGGATACTAGATTTCACTTACCACATTGTGTAAGCAGCAGAGGGTAGGGTGAGGGATCTGTCCAAACATTAATTCTGAATTTTGATTCACCAAGGATATGGTCTGGGAATTTTGTTGTGATACTCCAGATTTTCCCGGTGTTTGTCTTTAAGTCAGAAGCAGGGTAGGCATTTCTTATTCTGAAAAGAACACGTGATGAAATTATGTCTAAAATGGTATGCATCTCAGCTCTCTTATAAAGCAAAAATTCTACAAGACATCTTTAATAATGGCACATAGAGAGCTCTTAGGTATAACATTTTGTTTCCTTAGAGTAGAGAGATAAAAACATAAAACACAGTGTACATGTAATTACATGTTTAACCCAATAGGAAAATCATCAGTAAAATTTCCATGAACTTCCCAGAATCACTACTGACCTTGATCTCAGTGAAGCTGAAAGGAGTTTAAAAACAGACTTCAGTGCACACCAGGCTCAGCAGAAATAAGTGTGCTCAAATATGTGCTTAAATAACATAAAACTAACCAAGAGCATGCATACAGACAGCTGTGAGACTAGGATATCTGATCAAAATGTAAACAGAAACATGCTTTCTATGCAAAATCTTAAGAAGTCCCTGTTTTCATAGTGCTCTGGAATCCAATCTAAAATCCTCATTACTAAAACCCTTGCTATTTATGTAAATGTCTGTAGAGAGCAATAACTGTTACAGTCATTGAGTCCTTCTTATACACCATTACCTATAAAATATAGTGCCCATCCTCCTTCCAATTACCAAAGACTTGCAGAAACTAATTCCTCCTGAGGTACCAGTTCCTAATGAACACTGGTCACGAGCATCATGTCTGTCATTTGAGATTAAACTTGCTTTTTAAGCAAATGTGCTTTGCAGCTGCAGGTAAAGGGTACACACTGTACCAGCTAAAGCTTTACATGGCATTAATTGTGCTGAATGTTTTAGCAGCTAAACTAAGACATCCTGTACTAAGCATCCAGCATTCTGTTTTGTTAGTTCAAGCAGCATTTTGTAGATTCTGAGTTGGCAGCACCTTACACCACCTCTGATTGCAGTGAGCTGCAGTTCCCTTCATTACCATCTTACTTCCTTCCTCAGAGCTGGTGCCCAGGTATCCTAAATAAGTATGAACTACTCTTTAATGACATATATTTCTATAGCAGAACAAGGGAAAAAACCCTTAGACTTCCAAAATTAAGCAGACCAATTCTTATAGGAGGACAACAGGAGGACAATACCTCCAGTGCAAGATAGATTTAAGCTCATAGTAGAAAATCATTATACTACATTGCTTTGGTGACCTATGCAGTTGATGTCAGGCTATCTTCTCTGTGAGCAAGGCATACATAAAGCATTCCCCTATCACTAAATTCACTTTTGTAACCTCTTTCTGTAACAAGATCAAAGACAGAGTAAGACTGGAAACTCCACTACTCTTTCTCCAGCATCAAATGAATGGTCTATATACACAAAAGGGCCTCAGTCACTTCAAGCCGAAGTAAACTTCTCCCTCCACATGATCACACTGCTTATATTATAGAATAACATGGGGACAGAAACTTACTTTTTATGGTTTTCAAATAAAAATGCAGTCAGTTCCAGAAAGTGCATCTCCTGGATGGCCACCCATTGTTTTCAATGTTTCTGGCCTGAGCAGGTGGGTCAAACATGCCCATGGCAAAATTTTGAAAGGTTAACTCTTCCAATACATAACGGAACAGTATTACATAACACAGACCTTGTGTTTGTGCTACTGGCTTTCTGTGCTGCCACAACTCTGTGCATGCAGACAGTAGGGATTTGCACTATATATTTCTCTGTGGTGCAAAGCGCAACCTTGAAGTCAGTAGTAGCTGGAGGAGCTCTGCACTTTGCAGCACTGGACCCCAAGACTATCAGCTTGGCATCTTCTAGTATCAAACTTTTCTTAGAATGTATTCTGAAGCCACCTATGAACATTCACTGCAGCTATGTTCTCAACTGTAGAAGTAACTGGATGAAGGGATTTTGAACACTGCTTTATAGTTGTATACAGATAAATATTCCAATTATAGATTGCTACCTGAAAAAACATTACCTAGAGAAAA
>VZTY01002308.1:59853-105209 GCA_013400935.1 Turnix velox | reverse complement strand
CTCATTTGGCAAGATTGACTCTGTTAGCTATTTTCAGATTTATGACATCTTTTTAGTTTCCTGTGACATTTTGTCCTAAAATGCTTTCTCATTTATTTGATTGAGGAAAAACATAGGTCGCTCTTAATATCTTTTTAAGAGTATTTACTAGTACTGCACACTAAACAAGTTGCTGCAAAACAGGAATGGCTTAAATATATTCATCTTTTTAGCCAAGTAAATAAACTAATACATTCACCAAAAAAAAAAAAAAAATCAATAAAAAGCTTTCCCTATAATTAAAGTGCAATGTGGAATGTTTAGGCATTAAAAAAACCCAAAACTTAATATCTGAGAGGAAAGACTGTCAAGTGGAATGTGTTTTCATACATCTAATATTAGTAGAATTGGGTTGGGGTTCAGACTGATGAAAAAAAGAAAAAAACTGAGACATATGTGCAAGAGTATGTTTTGAAGCTGCCCATTCATCCGATATGAATACATAATTTATTCATTCTTAATTTCAGGGCAACTTCAAGATTAATTTATTTACTTTCTTTTAAAGAGAAGCAGGCTTGGTTGACCTCAAATACAGTCAATTCATTGAAGTCTAATTAAAAAAAAAAAAAAAAGGCAGCTCTTAGTCTAATAATTACTTTTCTGGGCGGAAAAGCGTGCATTTATGCTAATAACTTGAGAGTGATCAGTGAAGATCTAGAAAAGAAAATGAACCTGCACAGATGGTTTAAAAACTTGTATGTCTTTGTGCTCTTGGATCTCAACATGATTTCTTTTCCATAGAAGAGAAAGAAAAAGTTCTATCTCATTAAGCCATGCTATTAACTCTAATGGTAAGCAATAATTAAAAGAAGTTAAGTTGCTGTCTAACTCTCACTTTTCATTGTGACAGTAGGCAGTAATTCTGGTTTTAGTTTGTTCCTCCAGTCCTTTTTTTCCTGCTCTTAGCTCTACAATCACTAATGTTGCCCAAGACAATGTCAGAAAAATGGATCCTCAATCTCACGTACTGTCAACACTAAAGAATTAAAGAGTTAAGAGACAAAATATTCTTGGAATTAACATCTCTATATTTTAATCTTTAAACTGAAATTAGGTTTCCATATTTCCATATTTAAGTAGATACTGAAATTATGGCACTGTTCAGGAATGCAGGGTGTGGTGGGCTGACCTTGTTTGATGTCAGGTTCTCAGTCAAGTCACTTTATCACTCTCCTCCTCAGCAGGACACAGAAAGCAAGGTGGAAAAAAATCACCCTACTGGGTCAATATAAAGGCAGTCTAATAAAAGCAGAAGCAAAGGCCATGAGTGGAAGCAAAGGAAACCGAAGTATTTTATCTCTGCTTCCCATCAGCAGGGGATGTCCAGTCATTTCCTGGGAAGCAAGTCTTCAGTATGCATAGAAGCTGCTTCAGAACACAAACACCACAATAATGAGTTCCCCTCCTCCTCTTTTCTCCTTTCTCTTAGCTTTTATTGCTTCCCCTCCCAAGATCTTGCCCACCCCCAGGCTACAGGTGAGGAGGGGATGCTGGAAAGAGCACCCTGATGCTGTGTGAGCACTGCCCAGCAGCAGCTAAATCATGGGTTTATTTTCAAAACCTTTCTAGCCACCAAAACAAAACAGAACTATGAAGGCTGCAGTGGTAAAAATTAACTCCAACTCAGCCAGACCAAATACACAAGGACAATTAATCCAATTAATATGAACAAGTGAAATGTAATAGACAATTGAATAAAGGCTTTTCATTACTTACTTCTCCACTGCATTGCAAAAAGCGACTGTGTTTTCATTACTTCCTTGCTTTGCTTCAACCAGCTGGAGAGACCAACTTGTAGTCTAAAAATACCAAAAAGACACCAGAAAAAACAGAACTCAGTTATTTAGGTAACAGAAGCAGAAGGAATACAAGGCTAACCTCATATTTGGTTTCATGGTAACTTTCATCCCTTATCACATTTCCCCTGACGTGAGCTCAAATTAAGTGCAAATAACTCCATTTTGACTGCATTCTCAATGTTCGCAGAGGGAAAAAAACCCAAAAAGACCAAAGTCACAAAGCATCAGATGCTCTGGGTTTAAAAATTAATTTTTTCCCCTTGTACCAGAATATACGGAATTCCAGAGAAAGCTTTCAAAATCCACTCAGTGTCACAGAGCAGACAACTCTAAACACACAAGTTCCATGCTTAGTTTACAAAAGGCAGAAGGGACAAAAATGGAACTTTTACTCCAGTGAAACTGAATCCTTATTTTCAGTCTTTCTGCCATGGAAAGAAACCCAGGATCCCTTCAAATTCCATGTATTTGTCATTTAAGTTTCCAAGACAGATAAAAGGAAGCCAATGTATTCTGTTGAATGTGAAAAATCCTCAGGTGCTTGCCCTAAACCTGGAGAGTACAAGTCTGAGCCACTATTTTGTGTCAAATGACACTCTTGTCTGTTTGCCATTGAACCCTTCAGTTAGAATATTACCTCCACTGAAGAGCTTAATACTACTATATCTGTTGTACATATTGACACATACAATGCTGCACTGAGCCACTGAGTTTTAAACCCATTCAGGAAGAGAAGCAGCTCATGACATATCACAGAAGAGGAAAGTGAGATCTGATGAAAAGTGCATTTTATAATTTTAATTATAATATATATTAAATTATGCAAATTTGTAAAAATAATTAGTCAATAATAACTGAATTTAAGATTTTTTTTTCTAGACTATGAATGGCAATATGCTTGGTTAGATACAGGTTAGGATATTGTAGTTAGAATTTAGAAGATGACAGATCTGTCGGGAGCTGGCTAGCGGGGAGATCTTAATGGNGTACAAGTCTGAGCCACTATTTTGTGTCAAATGACACTCTTGTCTGTTTGCCATTGAACCTTTCAGATACCATCAGGCTTGTGTCTCATTGTATGTAGTAGCACAAGCATTAGGAAAGTGCTTATGAAATTTAAAGGTAACAAGGGAGCATCATCAATAGAAGGAAAAACTGAAATGTCTGGTAGGAAAAACAATGGATAACCTTGAGGGCTGGAATAAGAGAATGAAATTAAATTTAGCAAAATAAATTAGCTGTCTCTCAGCAACAGATTCAAAGAACTGAGGAAAAAGCTCCTTCTGAAGTCACCGAAAAAACAGCATCTCCACCTCAGACATCTGCCTTACAATTCACCTCAGCAGGCAGTACTACAGACTTCTGGTGGAGGTTCACTATTGAGATATTATGAAAGATGTAGTAACAGTAATGGCTTCCGAAAAAAGGAAGATAAGGTGGGTCTGGGATTTTTTCTTTCTAATGTAGAGAAAAATAAAATCTCTTCTCACAGGTATATTATGTCTTGATGATGACAAAGCCAGAGAAAAAGAATGTTTTCTTTATTGCACTGGACAGATTTTTATTAGCAGGCATTAAATAAAACCTAGGGCCATACAAGTGCATTCAAGAGCTAAGGATCAGAATGACAGTATAATTTCAGCAATGTGAATACTTCATCTTGTACACCTATGACCCATCTCACCAGTTATCTCTGTGTTTCAGCATCTTTTCACTTTGTCTACAGTTTTGGTTCTCATTTCCTAGTATTCAGCTGTATCATTTACTCATCTTGGACCTTGACAATGTGCTCATTTTCTTTTGCTGTGGAAATCTACTCTTCCAGCTGTTCTGACAGTCTTAGTTGGGATCAGCCCTGTCACCTTCTTATTTCTCCCAAAAAAGATAGGCCCTTCTTATCCTCTCCTAAACTCACAACCCAGCATCAGTGGGTTACACTTTCACAGTGTTTTTTTACCCTTCTCTCTCTCAACTTCCTTTATTGCAGTTTTTTTCCTATCATCTCAAAGTTCAGTTGCCAGCCCCATGCCCTGGCTCTCTTTCTAGTCTGACAAGGCTGTTTCTCCCTCAAGGAGTTCCTATAACTACACTGATTTTTCTGCTTCAATCAATTCTACCCTCTCATTTCTTCCTCTTTTAGCTAAACAGCTCAAATACTTCCTCTGACTTAATCAAATCCTCCCACACATTCGATTGTAGTCACCCTTGACTTGCTCATTTTTCTCTCCTCTCCCCTACAATTCTCTTCCGTCACAAAAGCATTTGTGACTGTTCTTAGATGCCTGCTTCCTCTAGTATCTCCTCTTCTCATATCACAGTTTAACCTTCATCTGCTCTCTGTAACCCAGTACTTTTCTACTTTTCTCATGAGAAAGATTATTTGTCTCACTGTGATGTTAGCACACTTCTATTCATAAGCAAAAAGCAACAACAGCCTTCTGTCTCTCCACCCTATCCATTCTTTCATCTTTGGTATTTATCACTGAACTTCCAAAATGTAGTACCTAGGATTAGACTTAGGAGTTCATGTCCTCAATTGTATTTCCCTCCCCCTACCCATCTGTTTAGGTTTGCATATGTTTACTTCTATACTTCTCCCTATTCACTGACAAAGAAGTCAATCAAGTGTCTCATCCTTTCTGCTCTGTGAGACTGACATCAATGGGAGTTAAAAGCAGAAGCTGAACCTAAACTGTCTTTTAATATTCATAGTGCAGAGTTATCCCGTAGGATATTTCAGGATTCCTATAATGATTCAGAATGCTAACAAGGAGTGGAGGAGAGAGAGGATTTATAATTTTCCTTCTCTATATCAGGGTTTTGAAAAAATAAATGAAGGAGAGATATAGCATCAGAGAAAGTCACAGGACTCCCATAAGACATCATTATCAAAAAAAGCAAAACCACAGATGGAGCTATGAACACCTGATGGAAGGAGGGGAAAAAACTTGCTTTAAAAACACAGCTAAAGACAGAGTGTTTGCATAGGATCCTGCTTCCATAGTTATAATAGATGTGTCTATTTTTAGAAAACAATTACACATGCACATATAAGTGTAAGCAGAACAAAGTGAAGGCAGGACATGGTTTGTTTCATCGCTCAGGATCAGGATATGTCACCCAGACTAGACACAGAGACAATCTGGCTCAGCAGAAAAACAGATTCAGGATTCACTGTTATTTTGAATCTCAGGTTTCATATCAGAACATAAAGATCTGTCATATCCTTCAAACACATTTTGCCCTGCATTTCTCTATTTATATCTCTAAGGTAGCTTTGTGTTCAAATCAGCCATAAAATGAGTATTCTAGAACATAAGGTAGATTATATTCTGAGGTTAAATGTCTAGAATCAATGGAGATAATTGATTTTATACTAGGTGAGGAGCTGGCTTTTTTTTCTACTTTAAAATGAGGTCATTTTTAATAAGTAGGTTGCAGAAATGCATTGACATTTTAAGTATAAGATGGCTAAAACATGGAACAGGTAGAACACAGTTTCTGCCAGTATAAAATCCTCATTAGTGAGCCAGAGTAGGCACCTTCCCTTCAAAAGTAATTTTTTATGGTCTGCTAGGTTCTCTTCTGATATTAGAATCAAAGTAACAGGATGCATGGAGGGTTTCATACTGTATAAAAATCTTTCAACTAACCATGTACTCATTGTTTGAGGGCATCCTCCTTGTGAAGATACAAAAGTACTGTGGGAACATCTGGCTGCCACAAAATCAAGTAACACAATGACTGGAAAATGTACCTGACAATTCCCTGCATCTCTATCTTTGGAAGCACTAAAGAACAAATGAGAAGTGAACAGGAATTCTCACAGTTGCTTTTGACCAGCTGAGTTGTACCACACAAGAAGGAGAAAAAGCTTTTTCTTTCCCCAAGGCATAGCATAAATGTTTTATTTTTCATAAGGCTTTAAAATCAACTGTTTCTAATCTGTGTTGGACCAGTGTGAGTAAAAACAAAGTGCAAGGACACACACACACACAAAAATTAAATCAAGAATGTTAAGCAGTGTTAATATGAGAAAATTCAAATACCTCTTTGTCACATCCAGAGCTGCTGGGACAGGTAGGGTCTATGTCACATCTTCTGGAATTGGCATTTAAACAACCTTCCCCATTTCCACTTTCATCTCTCACTTCTTGTCCAAATGGATAGCTGTCTGAGAAAATGGGACACTGAGCACCATTATTGTCACAGCCTATCTGAAAGCTCAGATTCGTGTTGCCTTTTTCCACATTTGAATCAAACACATTTGTGACTGGACTTCTACCATCCCCTCCACAGCGGTCTCTCTTTTGACTGTAGGGGCAGGGATCCACCAGAGAGAAGTTTCTGTCATCATATAGCAAAGAAGACCTGAAGCCAACAGCTGGTGACACTGCAGTGCCTTGTTGCCAGCAAGTGACAGGATTTCCAGGGTAGAGTTCACTATAAGCTACAAGAGGTTGGCCACAAAACTGTTGGGCAGGCACAATGAGACCAAAAACATCTGATGGGAAAAATATTTCTTCATGATGATGTGAATGTGATGAATCGTTAAAAAAAAATTCATTGTTGACTTCATTGACTATTTGATCAAATCCTAGACAGACCTGTCCAGCAGAACCAGAATGGTAAACTGGGTAAGCTGTTTGGTCTCCAGCCTGTCCTTCACAAAATTGATCATGTGAGAAAGGCACCCTCCCAAAATATGTCATGGCTGATTCTTCTCATCAGTCTTATTGATCCACAGGGAAGTCTTTTGAGGGTTCCAAGGCCAAGAGATCAATGTTCAGAACTGGAGCTACATCCCCACTGAAATAAAGCACAGAACAAAAGTTAGCCCCAAAAATACCTTGGATAATGAGAACCGTAAATCTCTTTGGTGCAAAAAAACTTCAGAGTTTTCTCCATAAGGTGGAAATATTTTGTTAATCTGGAGCTTGAATATTCTTTGGCCTGATCCTTATTTCCAGACCACTAATACTACTACTATTATTATCATTATTACTACTACTGGAGTCCTCAACAGAAGCTATGGAATGCCTGAAACCATTGAACTAAATACTAAGATACTAATTGTGACAAATACCACACGAAATCTTGGTATTATTTCAATTATTTTACACTTGTATAGCACACAGTGTAGGAACCTAAACCAAACAGGCAGGAAAGCTTCACACCAATGATTGCATTAATAGCAGTTTCATTAACCTCTTCCTCATTTTCTTGTGCCTCAAATTTCTTCATGTTGTGCTACTCTTTCTCCTAGTACAATCAGGTAAAGAAATTTATGTCAACATAAAAGACATTGATCGCTAATTAATATATTCAAAACACACACCCCAAAAAATTGTGATATGGCACATATAAAAAAAAATATCAATAGATTTCATCCTTTATTTGTTATTTTTTCAAAACAGATAGTTTCAAAGCTTGAGGATGCATCTCTTAGTTAATTCACAGGCAGAGGTATGAGCTGCAGAAGCTCACCATCATTTGTGCTGTTACTGGCAAACCTCCTGACAGCTTTATGGCACATGTCAAATAGTGCTATGGTTCAGATGGGCAGCATGTACTGGAGACCACTGTCAGTAGGCATGAGGGTATCTCTGTGAGGAAGGAAATTTAGTTTTCAATCAAAAATCTGCAAGATAAAAAGTGTGCTTAGAATCATAGAATAGTTTGGGTTGGAAGGGACCTTAAAGATCATCGAGTTCCAACCCCCTTGTCATAGGCAGGGACACCTCCCAGTGACTTGTCCAGCCTGGTCTTGAACACCTCCAGAGAGGGGGGTGTCCACAACCTCTCTGGGTAACCTGTTCCAGTGCTTCAACACCCTCACTGTAAAGAATTTTTTTCTTATGTCAAGTCTAAATTTACCCTCTTCCAATTTACATTCACTGTTTCTGGTCCTCCCATCTGATATCATATGAAAAAGTCCTTTCCCTGCTTTTCAGTAGGACCCCCTTAGGTACTGGTAAGTTACTATAAGGTCCCCCCTGAGCCTTCTCTTCTCCAGGCTGAGCAACCCCAACTCCTTCAGCCTGTCCTCATAGGGCAGTTGCTCCAGCCCTTTGACCATCAAGTTGTAAAGCTTAGGTCCATGAACAGCTTTTGTAATATATTCCCAAGATCTATACTGCATTAGTTTAGATAACAGCACCTTGAAATTAAAATCTACATTAAAACAGAAGGTATTCATCACAACTTTATTTTTGTTTCATCTGAAGTAAAACTGTAGGCAACAAGTCACTCTCACCCCAGAGTGAGGAATGAGAAGAGAAATGAAAAGTTAAATAGGTTGAAATGAAATCTCTAAGTTAGAGGCTGAAATACTATTTCAAGCACTCAACTCAGTGATTCCACACATTGTGTGCTTTGCGTGTTTTAAAAAAAATAAAAGCAGTCATGAAGTTACACCAAGACAGATAACGAAAACTATGCACACCACTTTGGATGATGAACTTCAATTACAGTCTCTGCACATTTCTCAGGGTGATTCCTGAACTTGACTGTGTTTTTTGATTTAAATTACACTGTTATTTTCAGGAAAAAATTAAAACCACAGTGACCAATAAATTTAAAATTAAATTTTCCTCATTTTTTACTTTCTCCATTTTTCATTTCTACCACAGGCAAACAAAAGAAAAACAATCCAAAAAAAGGACAAAGCCATTAGATAACATCTTGAAAAATGGGAAAGAAAAAAAAAAATTCAAACAAATTCTGCTTGTAATGTCGCATACATGTTTAACAGCTACTTTTACTTATTCCCCACTAAGGCTTCTTGAATTGTGGCATCCTGTTCTCTGACAGACAAGTATTCACACACACATGCATACAAAGTCCATCTCCATCTAGCTGTGTGTGAATGCTTGTCTCTTGCACTCTCCAAAGTTCTGTACGTTCTTGTACTAGTATTTTCTTGTACTAGTGTTTAAAACCAGGTAGTTTAGCTGCAACACTAAAGGTTAGTCTGCATTCTGCTCCCCTGTTCGCTCCATGGCGTGGGATGAGTAATGAGAAGCTTACAGGTGAGTCCACATAAGTAATGAGAAGCCTACATGATGTAAAAAGGTTCCTCTCTTCCAGCCTGGATCCCAGTAGAGTGAGGGCCTGGCAGGAAGCAGACACTTGCACAGCATTTTTTACAGCATTATCTCTCTTTTATATGGGCTTGCATTGGAGACTAACCATTTAGGCTGGAAACTCAATCTAAATGCTGTAAATTTCAGTGTTTCCACTCTTACCTGCTATATCTGTCCTGATCATTTTTGAAACAGGAACACAAAGGTCAGGAAAGGATTTGGCTCTTTGCCAGACACTTTGTCAATTTGAATTACATGGAATGCATTGGTAACAATTAATTTAGAAAAAATCACTATGTTTTTGTCGAAAAATGAGTTCCCTCTTTAGGTTCATTTTCTTTGCCTCATGGTTTCTCAATTAATGCTTTGGAGGGTTTGGCTTTTTTCTTCAACAGCTGTGAAAACCCTCCCTTTCCTTTTCAGTGACAATCTTATTTTCACATGGTTCTGGGGGGTTTAAGGGAGAATACCAACAGATACTCTCCAAATATTCTCCATGGATGAAGAAATTTGACAGTTTCACACAGTGCTCACAACACTGCATTGCCCTCATGCACAAGAAAAGAATGTCCTTCAGCATGTACATACCTTCTAGTATAAAACATTGGAGCACCGTGGGCTCAAATTTCCCTTTTTACTCAAACCCACTTGCTAAGCAGTAAGAATTGCAGCCTCTTACCTGAAATACATAATTTGTCAGAAGAATATGCACTCTCCCATGTCTTCCTGTTTACAGACAAATTCAGATGACCTATGAGCTTTCAGTATCAAGGGGGTGTAACTTTTTCACCAGAAGCTTCCCTTCTGGCTCAACCGGTTTACTGTGGTATTGTTATGTACATTTTCCTTCAGGGAAATTTCAAAAAGCAGTAACAATAAAAAGGTAACTCCTTATCTATTCTCTTTCTCAATTTAGGAACCCAACCTTTTTTTTTTTTTTTTCTCTTCTTTAAACACCATGGTTACATGATCTCATCCTTTCGGTACAAGTAACAAACATGCTTAATGTAACAAGATGACTTCTCCAAGAGAAAGACTTGCCTCTTAGAAAGACTTCTGCACAAGTACAGGATTCAGAAATTTTCATAGAATCATAGAATCATAGAATAGTTTGGGTTGGAAGGGACCTTAAAGATCATCGAGTTCCAACCCCCCTGCCATAGGCAGGGACACCTCCCACTAGACCAGGCTGCCCAGTGCCCTGTCCAGCCTAGTCTTGAACACCTCCAGAGAGGGGGCATCCACAACCTCCCTGGGCAACCTGTTCCAGTATTTCACCACCCTCACTGTAAAGAATTTCTTTCTTATGTCTAGTCTAAATCTATCCCCCTCTAATTTATATCCATTGTTTCTAGTCCTCCCATCCGATATTATGTTAAAAATTCCTTCCCCTGCCTTTCTGTAGGACCCCCTCAGGTACTGATAAGTTACTATGAGGTCCCCTCTGAGCCTTCTCTTCTCCAGGCTGAACAACCCCAACTCCCCCAGCCTGTCCTCATAGGGCAGTTGCTCCAGCCCTTTGATCATCTTCGTGGCCCTTCTCTGGACCCTCTCCAATAGCTCAATGTCCTTCCTGTGTTGAGGGCTCCAGAACTGGACGCAATACTCCAGGTGGGGTCTCACCAGTGCCGAGTAAAGGGGTAAAATCACCTCTCTTGACCTGCTGGTCACACTCCTCTTGATGCAACCCAGGATTTGGTTGGCCTTCTTGGCTGCGAGTGCACACTGCTGGCTCATGTTGTCTACACCATGCAGCTTCCATCTATCTGTGCTGGTGGTGCATGGCCCTTTAGTAGCTCCTAGCTCTGGTCACGCACAGCAACATCCCAGATGTTGCATGAGAGAGAGGGCCACTGGCTTTGCTTTTCAGTATTGCAGAACTGGGACAGTGTAATTGGGGAAAGAACCACCCATACACTGGAATATTTCCCAAAGGCTCATGAAACCTTGCCACTCTGCAAAGGGCCTGTTGAAGAGCAACACTGGCTGCAAACTTCTTAGACCTCAAGGAGTCCAGCACTCTCCATAAAAGGGAGCAGCAGAGGCTGTTCCAGGCACAACATAGAGGGATTTCCCTCAGGGAAATCCAGACTTCATACAATTCCTTAAAAAGATACAAATTGCTCCACTAAAGTGGCTATCCAGAATTCACAAAAAATCCCAAGCCTAGTCTATGCCCAAGGTTGCTACAGGCAGGAAAATATCCTCAAAAATAATGAGTGAGTCAGTGTGAACAAAAAAATATTTCAGTTACAAAAAGCCATGAACTCAGACCGAACAGATGAGGATAAAGAACATAAAGTTAATAATTAATGTCAGGTATCTTGCATCCGATAAATTGAATGAAGTAATAATTTGATAAAGGATTAGAAAGTATACCTAAAAGGCATCAGTGATGTCCCTGTGATTTCATAGCTGTTAGCCAAGGACAAAATTTATTTCATTTGGTGGTAAGTGATATATTTTTTTTCTAATATAGCCTCCAACCCATAAAATCATACAACAGTTTGGGTTGGAAGGCACCTTAAAGGTCATCTAGTTCTATGGGCAGGGACATCCTGCAGTAGATCAGGTTGATCAGAGCTTCAGCAAGCTTGGCCTCGGATGTCTCCAGGGGTGGGACCTCCACCTCCCCTCCGAGCAACCTGTTCCAGTGTCTCACCACCCTCATGGCGAACACTCNTGTTCCAAATCAGCCCACCCCCCCATTTAACACCAGACGGGAAGGGCAGCAGCCACCTATTGCACCCTCTGTGTTCATGGCTGTGGGATGTTGCTTCATCTCACAGTGAAAGGAGGAGAATCAAGGAAACATGCATGGAAAGAGCTCAGAATTCCAAGCAAAGACAGACAACACATCACAAAAATAGGTGTAGAGCTTTCCACGCAGTGATTTCCCAGAGGACAAAATGAAGGCTTTTCCTGAGAAACTCTGAATGTTTTCAGGATTTTATTAGGCTTTTTAAGGTTCTCTGTTTCCCACTGAAGCAGTAGGTAGGAAGCTGCTGATTCACTTTCTGCCCTAATCTTTCATGGATATACTAAGAGTTGCTTCCTCCTCTTTAGCTGGTATGTGGGGCAAAGTCTCTAGAGACAAAGAAAACTGGATACTCCCCAGGATGTCTCCTTTCCCTCTGTTAGATATTCTTGCGGCTCCACCAACTGGCAGGAGCCAACATGTACTTCAGATTAGAGGAAAAACTTTCTCACAGTGAGGGTGACACAACACTGGCACAGGCTGCCCAGAGAGGATGTGGGGTGTCCTTCTCTGGAGACATTCCAACCCCATCTGGATGCCCTCATTTGTGACCTGATCTGGGTGTTCCTGCTCCAGGCATTAGGTGATCTCTCAAGGTCCCTTCCAATCCCTGACATTCTGTGATTCACCTATTAGATTCAGCATGCTCATACGAGCAAGGTCTGATAATAAGCTGTCAGTAAAGAGCTGAAAAAAGAGTCTCTCTAACACACCCAAAGCATCTTCAGCTTCAGCTTTTGCTCACAAGAGTTGCTTCACACACAGTTTGGAGCTTTCCCAGATCGCACCCGTGCATCTGAAGCCTCGAGGCTCTGAGTACTAACAGGCTTGCAAGAGGAATACAGCAATCTTTCAGCAATCCGTGAAGACAGAAGAGAGAGACGGTGAGGAAAGTACTCCATTTCACAACAGATCCAGTTGTCTGTGTTACTATTCTCCAGTGCCACCTACTGTCACTTCCCCAAAACTGTGAGGCAAGGAACAGAGATCACCGTGTCAAGCACAGTGGCAATAAAGCTTTATGTCTGACTGCAGGGAATGTAATCATATCTATCGTTTTCTGTGACAAATACAGCCCTTGTCAGAAGTTTACTCTTTAAGGGAAAGAATCATGATGGTTGAGATCCTGCTTGGAGATGGCTCTTAGATCTGTGCTTTGGAGCTGCACCAAAGCAATGACAAGGTGTCAGTAAAACTGCAGAAGTACAACAGAGCTTTTTCCATCAAGACACATCAAGATTTTACTGCATTTAAGAGGATGGACAAGAATTCTGGTTAAAAGAAACATTGATATCTATTTCTTTGATATTAAAGACACTTCTTTCTGACTTAAAAGCTTCATCAAGCAGAGATTATGCTTTGTTACCTGTTTAGTAAAACCCAGAGTAGACGCTGCTGGGCAAAGCAAACAGAAGTTACAATGAACACACTGGAACAGCTGAGTCATTGTCAGATGATTCATCATTTGACACATTCGCTGTTAAGGGCAAAAAGAACTCCTTACCTTCTATTTAGTCAAACAGTCATGGAAAAAAGAACTCCTTACCTTCTATTTAGTCAAACAGTCATGGAAAGGACAAAGGAAGAAGATGAAGGGAAAAAAAGCTTCAATTTTTGCAGTATTTTGTTCTACAAAGGAAAAATTTTCACAGGCTCTGTGGACACCTGCATATATTATACAAAGTTACTAAGTTACCAACACCCTTCTGAGGTTTGAAATACCTTGTTGTGAAAGACCACAGTATGCACAGAATACAAAACTAATCATGACTAAACATAGACTTCGATTTTAATCTCGCCTTTTATTTGAACATCTTTTGTACTTTGATGCTCTGAAAGGAAAAGCACACTTCAGCAGAGTTGCTTCTGGCAGAAACAATTACTCCAACTTTAAAAGCTGCTGAGAAATTTAACTTCTGAAATTGTCTTATCACGATCATCTTGAAACATAAAGTGAAAATAAGACAAGCAGGAAGATTTTTATGTGTGTGTATTTATATATGTATGTACGTATGAGGTCACAACTGTATGCTTATAAAAATATATGTATTTAAACCTACACACCTATGGATACATTCATATCCATGCATGCATATTTATACACATACACAGGTCTCTTTATTAATGCCTAATATATGTGTAAATGCACAAAAAGAATTTTAAAAATACTAAGCAAGCAAAGAAAAGAGCTTAAATGCTTCAGAAGATTAGTCAACCCACAAGCTTCAGCTGAATTAGACATCCCAAAGTGAAGGAGTGCTTCAAGGCAAAGCATACAGCTTTACATATTTAATTCTGTGCTATTTTTCTTCCATTTCTCTTACCTTCTGTGATTTCTTTCCCCACTGCTTTCCTTACACCATTCTATTAATTTCCCCATTCCAATGCAACTGCTCAGTGGCTTTCTGTGAAATGCAGCTCAGTGTTTTCCACTTTGTTGACCTTCTAGAAGTTCTTCATATCACAGACTATACAAATATAAAAACAGTCTTGTGATATTAGCACACTATTAAGATAACTTCCCTACCCACTAATATAGGTTTCTTCTGTGGAAAATTTAGTGAGCTACTAAGTCTCCCTCCTGTTGCAGTTTGTAGTGGAGCTCTAGAGGATTGCTGAGTAAAAGGAGAGAATACTCCAATGAAGAGTGCTCAATCTGGCAGACCTGAGGCAGGGTAACTTTACTGGATTAGCCTGTCCATGCTGCCACAGGGAAGTGTTAATATTAAGGCTGTCAGCTTAAATACAACTTCAAATTCAGCTATTAAGGATGAGAAAGTAGTAATGAAGACCCAGTTGCACTCCCTGGTGGTTTTTGCAGCGTGGTTCACACAATGTGTCAGCTCAGTGGCTTGTTCAGATGAACTAGTAGGGACCGAGTCCTTTTACCGGTGCCACAGGTACCTTCAGTGAAACCAGTGGAACTAGAATAATCAGCATTATAAAACAGTAGATACAAAAGTATAAGCTAGTATATGTTGCAAGCCTAATATAACATCTGTATCAACCCTACTGTCTTTATCACATAAAAGTAACCATTTAAGCATAAAAATACATCTAAATGTATTTAGAGTGCATACAAAGGCATCTAAAGCTGAAATAGGAGCTTATTTACACAAGCTTGTCTCCATTTGCCTTCCACAAGGATGCTTTGCTTTATGTTTGCCATAGTGCACTTATTACAGTGCTACAACATCCCAAATAATGCAATATTTCTGAACTTTCCCTGAACTTCTTGCACATGAGCAGCTGCTTACATCTTTCTTCTGACTTTTGCTATCATAACTGGTTACAATACAACTAAACCACTTGCTTTAATAATGAAAAAGAAAAAAAAAAAAACTAAACCAAAAAACAACAAACCAAGTATATGGCTTAGAAAAAAAAGGTTTTTTGTCTAAAAATATATCTATAAACATATATATGATTTTAAAATCAATTGAGAAGCATTCCTTATATGCAATTCAGGATATAAAGCATCTATTTACATAGATAATTTTTTCTGTATACTTAGGTTGCCTGTGCATGCCAGCAAAGCATTCATTACTGCTTTCATTAAAACTTTACCTGCAGCATGAAAGCCACCAATAATTTACTTGAATTTCCCCCTAAATAATGCAAAGGGATTGCTTACCTGCAATAAAACATACTTCAGCAAACTACTATGTGGAAATTAAGCTCACGGCAGACTTCTACCACAACTGGACCAGCCCATGAATGAATAGCTGGCAGAGATACAGTACTGAGAATCCAACTTCATCATCCCAAAGTACCTTCCCATACAGATTTATTCTTCTAATAAGAATAAAGCAACTGCTGTCTGTTGGGTCAGGTCCTGTAGCAGCCTTCTTATGACTTTGCTAATGACATTTTTGTATTTACAAAGCAGAGGAGCAGCAGGGAAGTTCCTGTTCAGTGGACCTGCAGAACAAAACAGGTGAGGTGTGTCCACTGGGCCCAGGCAAGACACTCACACTGCACCACTTCTGCAGCAATTATCACAGACCCTACTTAATGATACAAAAGGTATCCAAAAGCAGTATATGTTGCTTAGACTTCTGTTCTGCCTTGTGCTATTTTATGCAGACCAGCTAACCATTATTATTTCTGCTTCTCAGGCTTCCAAACCTTGCTCCATCTTCCTTGGGGGATAGATTTAGACTAGACATAAGGAAGAAATTCTTTACAGTGAGGGTGGTGAAGCACTGGAACAGGTTGCCCAGGGAGTTTGTGGATGCCCCCTCTCTGGAGGTGTTCAAGACTAGGCTGGACAGGGCACTGGGCAGCCTGGTCTAGTGGGAGGCAGGGGGGTTGGAACTCGATGATCTTTAAGGTCCCTTCCAACCCAAACTATTCTATGATTCTATGATTCTATGATTCCTTTCAAGCACAGAAATAGAGTCAGCAGCACGGTGCTTCAGACCAGAGGTGAGCTACTACACATGTCCAACCAGGGGGAACTGCAAGACCCAGGGCAGAGAGGGCAAGAGGAAATTTTGCTGAAGTATGAATACCTCAGGGTAAGATAAAGATGAGCTGGTAACCATGCACAGAAGCCTTTACAGGTGGCTGATATCTTCCAGGGACAGCTTACTAGCTCACAATGAGATGAGATCATCTGACAAAGCATAGGGTTAGGAACGGAAGAGGTAAAACCACTACAGTGCTCTCATTCCCACCCATTCAAAGCCCCAGGAAAACTCCTCATTTAAAAAGTTCAGTAGTCTCTACAAAGAGTGTAAATACTTTTGAAACAAATAGGTCCATCTTTTACTATGGCCCAAAATACAGCCAAAACCATCACACAGTGATGATATGAATGCAGATAGGGAGATTCACACTTTTCACCACAACTGCTGGGGAAAGGGAACAAAGAGGAAGCTTTGTTGTTAGGTACATTCCCTACACTCAGCAGTGAAGTCTTGTTAGTCCTGCCCCACCAGCCTACACTTAGTTCCCTTCACCCTCCTTTGAGGGTTCATGCAAAGTAAGAAACCCCAGTTTAGACATTTTAGACTGAGGGTGGTGAGCTTGTCATGAAGAGATACATCATGAGCAGAACAACCATCTTCCTTGTGTCCCAAGGAAGTGCTGAACTTACCAAATGCATCTCATCCCAAGGCTGGGATGAGAGTAGTCTGGGAATATCAGACTGCTCTTTCAAGTTCTGGCAGCATCAGTGTGGAAGCTGTCCTGAGGCAAAGCTCTGAGTCAAGACTGCAAACCTGCAGGTCAAACATGAGCCTGGGGTATGCCTAAAAGAAAATGAATATAGAACTCGGTGTCATTTTGGTTTTCAGTAATGGCTGGTTCCTCTTTGGATGAAGAAAGGACAGGAGAAAAGGAACAATTTGACTCCAGCCTTACAAAAAAAAAAAAAAAAAAAAAAAAAAAAGGAAATTTAAAAATTAGGCTAAAACAAAATGCTATATAATAACAACAATGATGGATCCCTTGAGGTGCATTAATAAACAAAAAACCCCAAACATTATAGAGNAAGGAAGGAAGAAAAGAAACAATTTGACCCCAGCCTAAAAAAAAAAAAAAAAAAAGAAAAACAAGGAAATTTAAACACCCCTGACAGTCAGGTTCTGAATTATCATCTCAGAAAGCTTACTGAAGCCTTCCAGGACATGGCCTAAAATAGGTTATCATGATGTACCACGGTAAATTGCCCTTCCTTTGAGGCTTAGTGTCGCAATTCATTACAATCAATGGCTACAAAACAACTCTATACTGGAACCTGAGAATATAAGCATGGTTTATAGGGTCATAGAATAGTTTGGAATGGAAGGGACCTTAAAGGTCATCTAGTTCCAACTCCCCCTGCCATGGGCAGGGACACCTCCNCTCACCACCCTCACAGGAAAGAATTTCTTTCTTATCTCTAGCCTGAATCTCCCCTCTTCCAATATGCATTCATTATTCCTAGTACTGCCATCACATATCCTATTTAAAAGTCCTATCCCTGCCTTTCTGTAGGACCTTTCAGGTATTGAGAAGCTACTATGAGGTCCCCTCTTAGCCTTCTCTTCTCCAGGATGAACAACCCCAACTCCTTCAGCCTGTCCTCAGAAGGGAGGTGCTCCACCCCTTTGATAATTTTCATGGCCACCCCTGGACCCGCTCCAACAGCTCAATGTCCTTCTTACATTGAGGGCTTCAAGGTGTTTAAACACCACAGAGGTGTTTAAGGCCAGGCTGGATGAGGCATTGAGCAACCTGGTCTAGTGGGAGGTGTCCCTGCCCATGGCAGAGGGAGTTGGAACTAGATGACCTGTAAGGTCCCTTCCAACCTACAATATTCTATGACTCAAAATACATTGTACGTTATGTCTGCTACAGAAGAGGAATTGCTATCTCATCCTTTGCTTGGTTGATCTGCTTTTATATCCTTGATTCACATGGAGTTATGCAAACTTCACGTTTGCTATAAGGCCACGAGGAAGCCCATTGTAACTAGGATATGGCTTTCCTTGATGCAAATGCACATGCAAAATAGAAAGAGCTTTGATATTTTTTTTTTAGTCCCCTGAGGTTCAAGTACTTTATCATTTTAATAATATTCCATTTTCTTGTTGCACTCACTTTTAAAACATTTTTTGTATTAGCTCCGAGTATTATAATTCCTTTAAAATTCCTCTGGAGGGCACTATTACCATAACTATACAATTAGCCACAGATGGCTGTAATAGAGATAAACACTAAATAGCATTGTTGGCAGGAGGCAGGATGTCTTTTAACCAAGATAGCTTCTTTACTGCTGCCTGGGTTTTTACTCTGCTTTAGAGGATACAGGGTATTTCTCAGATACAAAGAGAATTTAGAAATTGTCCCGCAAAAACATATGTGTCTAGAATCCTTTTCCCCCTCAGTCATCACTTTTTCTAGAAAGTACTAGAATTTGGTATATTCTTCAAAGGCTGCACAAAAGTGGTATTCCAAGGCACAGTATGATTTGTGACAGTTTGGGTTGGGAAGGGATGGAGGAACAGATTATTTTGCAGAACATTCCTGTTCTCTGTGGCTACTCCTGTGTCCTTGACGCTATCTGGACCAGCTACTGTGAAGCCCTGCATTCAACAGAGCTACCCATTAATGTTTATAAATATAGAAAGGTTGAGTGTCAGGAGGATTGAGCCAGGTTCTTCTCAGTGACATCTAATGATAGGACTCGGGTCAATGGGTGTAAGCTGGAACACAGGAGGTTCCACAGGAATCTGAGAAGCAATTTTTTCATGGTGAGGGTGAGAGAAAACCCAAAAGGGCTGCCCAGAGAGGGTGTGGGGTCTCTTCTCTGGAGACATTCAAAACCCATCTGGATGCCTTCCTGTGTGACCTGGTCTAGGTGTTACTGCTCTGGCAGGGGGATGTGACTAGATGATCTCTTGAGGTCCCCTCCAATCCCTGACATTCTGTGATTCTCTTCCACAGCACAGAGTAAGCTCACCTATTCCTCCAGGATTATGACAAACCTGTCCAACAAAAAGTGGACAAAAAGTCAACTAACTTGTGACATTAGAGGGTTTCTTTGTGTTTTGCAGAACTGAGACATATGTTCTCATAACTGAGACACTTCAGAGGAAAATATTTTTGAGAAAAGGAATAGTCGGGAAAGCTTGGAAAGAACAACTGAAAAGCGACCGTGTATGTTTTAACACAGTCGCCCCCTTGTGATAAAGAAGTTTATTGCATGATCATCTTACATCTTTGAGGGGTAAAGCAGTGGTGAACTGTAACCCTCAGCGTTCAGATCTTACCATAGAATCATAAAATGGTTTGGGTTGGAAGGAACCTTAAAGATCATCTAGTTCCACCCCCCCCGATGTTGCAGGAACATTGAAATTATGTATGAGTTGGAATTAAAGGAAGATTTCTTCTACATTTCTCTTTATTTTCCTATCTGAGGACAAGACTGAGCATTGAAAACCTCTTGTACATCAAAAGTGTCTTTCTAGTGGTTAACAGTTGATGATTTCTTACTAAGTTATCAAACGTGTTTCCATTAAATTTGTGATTGACATCAAGCTACAACCCTTACATGGTATCTATTTTCTTTGCTTGTTACATTAGCACCCAAATTTAGTCTGTAGTGAAGTACAAAACCACCACTATATATGACCTTCATAAAACACATCCTTGAAACAGAGACAAAAATCATAGTAAGAATTATGCTCTTAGAACCTAGGATAAATGTAGATACAGGTTTAATACCTAAGTGATCTAGAGACAGGTTTTCAGAGATTTCTAAAGCCAAATGTTTTTAAAAAATCTTCCACAGCCATAAGGAGAGAGGGAAGTGGGTCAACAGGATGACTAGACTCAGTCAAAATGACTGTGAGAGAAGGAAGTTTAATGAGATCTCCTGTTTCCAGCCCCAGAGGCTTTTTGGCTATTTGACTATGGAGGGTCTGGTGATGAGGTTTTCCCACTACCTTCTGTACAACTCTTTTTTTCTGCTGTGGTACTGTCCCTCTGCTGAGAAAAACGTTATGTTTAGAATGGGACAAGCTGGGATCGTCAAGGATTAGAGCTATCTTGCATTGCTCAAGTGCCTTTCCCTTTAAAGCAACACCAAAATCCACAGCATGTTCAGAAGACTTACCTTCTAACCACTTCAAAGTCTTAGTGATGTAAAAATGGCAATTTTTAGTCTTGATTTCATTTGATATTGCATTGGAATATCCCTAACATCACACTTTTATGAAATGGTTTCCTTTCATATCCTCCAAATAGTTTCACAAGCAAAGTCAGCATAACGTTTCACATTTTACATCAAATTCAGCCTTCCACCATAAATTTTTAAATCTTGTATAACATTTTTCTGCTCCCTAAAACTGGGGTGAAATCCTGGCATACCTGAAGTCATTGGCAGAAAGCCCCATTAACCTGCACTGGAGTTAGAATCCTACCCTCAGTGCCTGGCATCTATTTTACTTTCTCAGTTCTTAATACCCTGGAAAATTGAATTCACTGAAGCAACATCTACTTCAGGCCAAGCTCCAGGGAATTTGAGCTGAAATTCAGTCTTCAGAGATGTGGATGGTTCATAAGCTCTTGCATTCTGGCAAATGGAGGAAGAAGAGGGCCCTGAAACCTCACTAATATTTCTGCAAAAATTTTAAAATGTATCAATCAAAAAGGAAAAAAAAAAACCCAAAATGCTGTTTCTATAAAGGGCCCTTGTTTTGAGTATTATGTTTCTCTTTCAACAGGTTGTGTCTAGCTGCAAGAGGAGCTCTCTCACCTTGTCCAAATATTTCAGTGGTGCAACAAAAGGGCTCAATGGTGTGGGCAGAGAAAAGATCATACCTGAACTTCAACCTGTTCATTGTAGTTTGTAGTTTCAGATGATGCAAAGAGCAATGAAAATTAAAAAAAAAAAAAACCCACCAAAAAAATGCTTGAATCACAAAGCTATGGAGCAAGATGGTTTTCTTCACTGTCTGGTACATCTGAAGGTTTTTCAGCATCAGGACAGCTTAAGTTTCTCTCTTCTTAGCTAGAATATGTGCAATTCTGTGTTTCCTCATTTGGTGTAGATGTCTAAATAGATGTACATCCAGGGTTTGGCTGTGCTCTACTAAGTTACTGACTCCTGGCTGGAAAAGGTAAAGTGGTGCTTAGTGCAGTGAAAATGGAAGCTTTATGGTTGATCCTGCAAATCTTAACATTTTAGTTATCACATCTAAACGATGCTGAGGCTAGGCCATCTTGTATAATCAGAAGTTCTGAACTTCTTAACTCCTTCTTGTCAGACATTCAGGACTCACTGTTCTTCCATGATTTTTTCTCTCCTTCAAGCTTTTTTTGAGGGAGTCAAGTCAGTGGCCATAATGGCTCTTACAATTTGGAGCTCAGGAGGCTTGCTCAGTCACAGTTGCTAGTACATTGGTAGATCTCCGAGGGCTTTTATGTACAGAAATTTGGGACTGCAAACATCAGCATGTGGGCTCCGGGGCCCATAAAATTATCCTATGGGCTCCTAAACTATTTAAAGCAGTTAAAAAATTATACACTTCTGCTGTCTCATCTGTTTTCATTGAATCTTACTAAACAGTTATTTTATGTTTAATGGCTGCCCAGAAACTGGGTCTGTCTCTCTCTCCATAAAACTTCTTCTCTGGGTTAAAGTGAAATGCCAGTCGACCCCAGAGAAACCTGATCTGAGCTTTGAATTTTGCAAGTGCAGAAGCTATCTGGCTCTGTTAAAAGAATGGTAAACTAATATAGGTTCCTTTATCTAGTCTGATGTTGCTTTCTTTTTCTAACCTTCCTTCAACAGAGAGCTTGAGGCAAAGTCCCACAGCTGCATTCTGAGAATTATCCAGAGAATTTGAGTAGATAACCGAGTTTCCATGCCTCTCCAGGACATTCAACTAGTAATAGGAAAGGTATGTGCTTGTTAGGTTTTAACACTGAAGAATTTAGTCTTTGATTATAGCTTGTAGATTTTTGGTCATTTAACTGTAACCACTTCAAATTTGCTAAATTTGTGTGCATGGCTTAGTGCCTTGATAAGGACTCACTGGAAAGACTTTGTTCTGCTATTGTCATTTTTATTTGCCCTCATGGCAAGTTCTTCACGGTGGCTTCCTAAACTACATCACTGTACATGGAACTGAAAAATACGTTATTCTTCCTCAGTCACATTCAAAGCAGAAAGAAATTCACTAATCCAGAAACTAAACTGAAATGCTTCCATTTGGCCCCACCACATGCACTGACACTGAATGCTCTGGAAGAACAGCAAGATTTTCTTGTACTCATTGATTGCAGAGAGGTAATGGTGATTGATTTGCAAGGAAAATACATAAGAAAAAAGCTGCTATGGGAGGGAGGAAGTAAGAAGAGGCCTTCTGTGGTTTCTCTTTACCAGTTTAAAATTGTAAGACTATAATTTCTCATCATATGGGTTCAAAGGGTTAATAGAAAGAGGGATTTTCACCGCATTGTGCATGGTACCTATCATAGTCTTGGCTTAAACTTTAAAGGACAGGTGAAAAGAGGGAGAGAGGGAGCTGAAAGATCTCCTTATATGTTGGAAAAATTGTTCATTCGTGTGAAATGCTGACCTCTGTCATCCTGCCAAGCTGACTGGGCCCTAGGGTGAAGGGCTGTTTGAGGGCTGGTTGCAAAAGTTAAAGCTGCCTGGGGAGTATTTTTAAAAGGACAGTGTCAAGGTTGGTATACCCAAAATCTGATCTATCTTTTTTCTTTTTTCCTTCCCTTTACATCTATTTGAAAAGTTCATGCCATTTGTTTTTGTGTTTTTAAAAATCTTTTAATCTAAAATGAAATGCTTCTGTTGCTATTGAAGGCTAGTGATTAGGAGGAGAAGCTGTGAGACTTCATTGTTCAGTGTGGAGACGCAGATGTCAGGATTTCCTTCCGACCCTGAAAAAAACCACAAATGTGAGGCCTGTTTTTGAATTAGGTTTTAAATAGTAACAGAGGGTTCAGGTATAAATGGTTAAGGGATTAATAAGAAACGGCAAGGATAATTTTTTTACTAATGTAAATACCAATGCAGATCCAAACTTAAATTCATAAAAAGTTAATTCACAAAGTACATTTTATTCTAACTGTACATGTTCATGATGTCTTGGTAATATTAACTGGTTATATTTAATTCCTGACATAACTGACATATACCTTACCCTCTTATTTTCATCTCTTGATGGCCTAATTAAAGATACATTATATCAATATAATTTTCTTCTATGTGATCTAGTATTCCAAGACTCCCCCTGCTACTGTAACCTTGCTTTGCTGCTTGCAATAAAAACTCTCACAGAAGTATTGCACCTACTTGACAAAATTTCTAGTCCATTTGGAATACAGATGAAACAAATACATGCAGAAGCCATAAAGAACAAAAAATACCAAAGCAACAAGAGGAATTAGTAAAATCGCAGCAAAGAAAACATATGTTTTTATTGAATTTTTTCCAGAAGATGTGAGGGGAAACTGCAAATCCTCAAGGTGCAAAAAGGACATTGAGCTGTTGGAGCAGGTCCAGAGGAGGGCCACGAAGATGATGAAAGGGCTGGAGCACATCCCTACTGAGGACAGGCTAAAGGAGTTGGGGAAGGTCAGCCTGGAGAAGAGAAAGCTAAGGAGGGGTCTCTTAGTGNCTTTACAGTGAGGGTGGTGAAATACTGGAACAGGTTGCCCAGGGAGGTTGTGGATGCCCCATCTCTGGAGGTGTTCAAGACTAGGCTGGACAGGGCACTGGGCAGCCTGGTCTAGTGGGAGGTGTCCCTGCCTATGGCAGGGGGTTTGGAAGTAGATGATCTTTAAGGTCCCTTCCAACGCAAACTATTCTATGATTCTATAAGAAAGAAGTTCTTTACAGTGAGGGTGGTGAGACACTGGAAGAGGTTGTCCAGAGAGGTTTTGGATGCCTCCTCCCTGGATGTGTCTAAGTCCAGGCTGGATGAGACACTGAACAACCTGGTCTAGAGGGAGAAAACCACTGGAGAATTTACCTTGACCCCAGTGCAAAACACATTAAGATATAGGGTAGTTTAATACTTGCAGATGTAAAGAAGAAAGAAAAATAAGGAGAAAAAAAAAAGACGTTACAGCAAGTAGGCAAAGTTGTATGGCAATGGATCAAAAATCAGGAGCAAAGCAAAGAGCAGCAAGTAAGGAGGGAACCGAGAGATAATGTCATCAGAGAGGGAAGTAGAGAATGGAAAAAGAAATAAGCTGAAGAAGGGAGGCATCTTCTAAAGCAGAAGTGTAATAGAGGCAAAACCCCACAAATATTTAAACAGAGCAGAGATGTCACAGAAAGAGAAAATAAAGTTGTAGAAGGAAAACCGATAAATTATGAAAATGGTATACGAAAGAGAATAAGGAAAGTAAAGGAGCTGAAACAGAGAAAGAGAATAGAAAAAGATTCCACTTATGGGAACACATTCACTTACAGTCAGGAGGTCTACATTTAGTTGACCAAATTCTCAGGGAATTAAGAAAAAAAAGAATCTAACACAGCCATAGGTGCTGAATAGCACTATTATAAGCTGCCTTACAGAGCTTGAAGCTTTCTCTGTGCTACCTGGATTTCTCTCTTCTGTCTTATAATCCTATCATTTTTCTAAGCCTGTTTTACTTCCCCAGCTGCCTCCCTGCACCTCTCTGTTTTTGGTTTGTTGTTGTTTGCTACTTTTCACCTTGATTTAATCAGACAACTATAATGAGTGCTTGTTTCTAATCAACAGTAACTGACTGGAAGATGACAGCACATCCACACAAACAATGAAACAACTGAAAGAAAAACACATGAAGAAGAAATAAGAAGACAAGAAATGAGAGCAGTTCAGTATTTTGTCTTCTACACTGCTAAACATACTCATCCACATGTTAGGTATTACAGGTTTTTCATGGGCACAAGAGTTAAAAATCTTAGACTTTGAAGTGTGCAAATGACCAGCACTGGTAACCTCAAATAAAATAGTTTTAGATATTTTTATTTTTAATAACTTTTTTAGTAATGTTGCCTCAGCTATGTTCTTTCAGCCCCTGAGAGGTCAATTAGCAGTGGTAAAACAGCTTCCAGCTCCACTACCAGGTCTGCAAAACAAGCTCCCATTTCTGTATTAAAATACTTGCCCAGAACATAAAATTCTTGCACATGCAATGCTTTTGAAAGTGCATTTATTTCTATTGTAGGAGCAAAATTTAATTGGAACAGCCTTTGGTAACATAGAAAGACGTTAATAAAGCAAAGCTTCAAAATATTTACATAAATATTAAAAATATTAAAACAAAGCAAAGATTCACTTAAGAGCCTGCTTTTAAATACATGTGGCTGTTTTGGCAAAGCAGGCTCCCAGCAACAACTCTTCCCACTTCATCCTTTGCTGTGAAGAAAGGAAAGCAGAGGTGGTGCACTAAGAAAACACTTCAAGAGTTAATGGTATGAATGCCAATGTGATGCTGTTAGATGGTTCATTATAGCTCCCAATTAACAGTCACCTTCCTGGGAAAAGTGACAAGCCCATGCTTGCAGTTTGGGATTTGAGCTAAGCAATGCTGTACCAATGGGTGCACTGTACTAACGTAGCTTTAACCAGCACATTGCATTCAGCATATAACAGGACAGATTTAAGGGGCAGGGAATTAACTAAGACTTTCTTGTATAAAACTGTGATTAGGTTGGCTCATGCTGGGACTCTATACAATATGGGTGAAGCTCCCTGTTTCACTGATGCATCTGTTATGTGTTAGTGTAGCCAAAATTGAAGTCTTCCCACGTGAAAGCAGCTTTATGAACAGAATAAAGCCTTTTCCACTCACTAAGCCCAGTTTTGGAATTTTGTGGAGACTCGGGTAGGATTTGAGCATGAACTTGCACCATTCTCATGGTGCACACCCCTGGATAGAGCTAATAGGATTTTTCAACCAAATCCCTATTCTCTGTTCAAGTTCTTAATCTTTCAAAACCAAAACCTTTCATAGGAATATAAAGATTGCTAGATTACTTTTCCACCAGGAAAGTTTCTGAGCTCTGTGATAGGTTTTCTAGTTAAAAACAGAGAAAGCACCTGAGGTGATGCTCATGCTGAGACAGAATGGGAACCAGTTGTCTATTCTAGTGGAGGCTAAAAAGCAAACAAGAAAACAAAAGCATTTCAACTCAGTGCAGAATAAATACTATTGAACATTTTCACACAAAGCAGCATTTTGGGAAAACAAAAATCAGTAAAAGAGATCAGTCCTGATCAGTGAACTGAGGGTGAAACAGAAGAAAACTCAGGCAAGTAAAAAATTACAAACATGATCCATAAAATATTCTAACAGCTAGATACAAAATAAGCCTCACTAATCTAAACTCCAAGATCAGATTCCACCTCTGCTCAAATTATCTCACAGGGATGGTTCAGTGACTGTTTTTTCCCGTGAAGAAAATGGGTATGCAGCACTTACTCATGTTCAGTTCTGCTTGTGCTGCTGAAGTTGTCCAGCCTACCCACACGTGCCCTCTGAGCTAAAAATTAAAATGTAAGCTTCAAAAAATTCACAGTATTCTAGTTATAATGTACCAGTGAACCACCAAAGCAATGGACAGAAGGAACTGCTGAGCATGGAAACAAATCATTGCCAAAACCTTCACTTAGGAGGAGGAGGAATGTGAACACCAGGGGTTACAGATTTTAAGTTCAAGTAAAAAAGACTGTTCATAGGCTTTTGAAAACTGTCACATCTTTATAGACTGTAATTTCCACATAAAATGAACAGAGGTATCCCCTCAGCACAGGTTGCATAAATCTAATCTACTGTAAACTTCTCTCAGTGGTTATGAGTAGAAACAAATACTATCTAAGCCACTGAGCATGGGACAAGGCTTCTTCACCTTGATCAAGTTTCTGCTCATATATTCACGTGCAAGTAATTTCAGAATTACTACTTTCCAAGTGTGGATGAGCACACAAAATGTAGTCTGTGAAGGGAGAGCTATTGTTTTGGCACAATTCTTGTACACATAATCCTCGCTAATATCTAACAATAAGTATGCTTATATGTATTTAAACTGCATGTAGGTTAGACTGGCATAGGCTTTTAAAGTCCTGATAAAAAGAAGTAATTTGGAACCCGCTGTTCTATTGTTAATAATGCCTTGTAAAATTTAATCCTTATAATAGATCTAAAAGGAAGTAAAGCAGACACGGCTCAATATGGCAGAACAAAACAGAACCCAGAAAGAGTTTTGCTATGGTATCAGAAATTATCAGTGCTCAATAACAAAGAGGGAAAAAGTTCAGCAAATCACATTAAGGCACATAATCCCTGAAGTGAACACTAAGATCAGCAGCTTGGACACTTCCCTAAAATCATGCACATTTCTTAACTCTTTGCTGAATAGGGATGATAGGTCCCCGATTCAGCTATCTATTATCGTGACAAAGTGGCTCTTAGTATACCCAGTGTCGTGCAGGGCAGCAGCAAGTGTCTCTAAGTGAGATAAAATCAGATCCAGGAGGCCAATAAGATAAGGATCTGTGCTCTGTGTGCATCTTCCCATCCATCAGAGCACTGGTTTAAGTACAGGAAAACCAAAGGGCATAGGGAAAAAGCAAAGGGGGGAAAAAACCCTCCTTCTTTAGACACCATTTATGTTTCAGATATTCTTTGAGAATGTTGAGTAGTTATTATTGTGGTCAGTAATATTTCCTGAAGGTGTTGACTACTAGCATGATAAAGAGGGAGCTGTGTTAAATCCAAATGATTGACTGCCTTTCATTCAAGTCCCATTCTACAGAGTGCTTTCACAATAGCTACAAGATGCAAGTCTATGACTGCAAATAAGACACATATTTTCTATATCCTTTTTTTTTTTAACTGCACATTCCTTAAAGCAGAGACTATTACTAATGCTAAATACATTGAAATTCAAACAGCAATAAGGAAAATAAGCAACAAGTGAATTAAACTTGCAAACAAAACAGCATTGGAAAACATTGCAAATACCCCCTAATGAAAAACTCAGACTAGACAGTCCTAAAGAAATTGATCAAATGGCCAAAGAGAAAGTTTTCAACTTGGAAGTTATACCATATCCTTAGTTTATAAGCATCAAACCATGTGTTTACGGGAAAAAAATGTTATTTGCAAGGGATTGAGCCTCCGTTTTTACCTCTAGTTGAAGAAGAACTGGCCTCCTGGAAGCATGCTGCTAGAGATCCCTAGTCTTTTGCCTAAGGAGAGTGAAATTCTCTTTGGATGTAAGCTAGCATAGGTCTTTGCCCTTTTTGTCTAAGTTAGCCCTTACCATCCTGTGCCTTCCTAGCTGACTTATAAGCTTAGCATCGATCTCCCATCTAGAGTATTAGGCATCAGTGCAACAAATGCCACCTTATGAATGAATTCCACGCTTTAGCATGGGAATTAAGTGTCCCTTGCACACCCAGGAATAATCTAGAAAATTGTATCTGTGAAATACAGGCCGACAGATAACAAGAAACAAAGTTTCCACTAAAATCCTGAACCTCTTACAAAATAGCACCTTGATAAATCTTAAGTGAAGAGCAAGTCCTTATTGCTGGGGGAACAGCCTTGATAAACTAAATGAATTCTGTCCTGTGGGTCTGACCCACCTTCAGACTCCATTTTCATAACTGGAATTTTTAAATGAAATTTAACCATATCTATGTGATGGTTAAGCTCTGTATGTGCTTCAGGCGTGTTTTGAAAACCTATTAATGTCATCAGGATCCTCACACCTCCAGCTTCCATTAAGGAAACCAGTGCATATCTCATGTTACTGCTGACACTATTAAAAGCAACAGACAAGCTCAGTGATGATCGTAGCATGAATACTCTCCTGCAAACAGTCAGCATGAAAGCTTTGAAGTTCAGTTAACAGAAATCTTCACAGTTGTGGTGCCTAGCTAATTAGTTGTGCCTAATTCATTATACAGAGATAGCAACTTTCTAAAAAATAACATAAATACCAGAGATTTCTCATTTCTTTGTTATTTTCAATGCAGTTAGAAAGAGGTTTCAGGGTTTTCACACCTAGTGAGAATATAAATCAGTCTTGGCCTCAGAAGAGAAAAAAACAGTATATTTTAGGAAGATAGGAGATTCTTTGAAGTAAATTAATTTTCATGCTAAATAATGAAAAGCTGTTATAAAATAGTTTAAAATATTTCTTACTTAACAGAACTTTAGCATTTATAAAAGAGTCAGGCTGGCAGGCCAAGAGCTGAAGAGCTTTCAACCCATTAAAGAGGCTTGGTACGGACAATATATCCATACTATTTTTGACTGTATATCAATATAACCTGAATATTGACAATAAAATTCATCCTAGAGCTGAGAAGAGTCTCTTTCTGGAAAGATGGTAGCTGTCCTCACTATTCTTTCAGCCTTTGTTATTTCTGTACATGTATGCCTTTTCCAACCAACTTCTAATTCAACTAGACCTCAAAAAAAAAACATATGGAAAGAATATTGAATCATTTTATCTTGGCTAAACAATCTTGTTAGTAACAAGTTCATTTGTAACAAATACATGATTAAACACAAACCAAATGTTACTGGACAGAGTACCACTCTCTCCTGGTAAAGAAATACTAGAGACTCTTAGAATTTTTTGAAAGAGTTAAGCCCAGATGCTACACCATGCTTCACTATTGCCATTGATTATGTACAATGCAGAAGCACTGAGATGTCTTTATTATTTATTATGTATGTGTCTTAATAACATTATCCTGATGTTACAGGTTTATACTGCTCCTCCAATCCACATGCCCAGAAAATCTATCTCTAGAACTTTTTCCTGTCCCTGAGATACCCTTTCTTTGGTATTTATCATCCATAACTCCTCTGGTTCCTGTTCACTTTCTTCTGAGAAATCAAGCTTTCAGTATTTTTCACTACTCTGATAATTTTACAATCCTAACTCAAGCTCTCTTCTGCATTCGTGAGAAGCTGCTTTACTCTTAAGACACAGATTGTACTTCCCCAAATGAGTTTATGCAAATACTCATTGCATATGTCACATGGAACAGGAGAGATGCCTGAGGACAGACAGAAAGCAAATGTCACTCCAGTCTTCATAAGGGCAAGAAGGAGGTTCTGGGAACCACAGACNATGTCACTCCAGTCTTCATAAGGGTCTTCTTGCCCTTATGGTCAGCCTCAGCTCTATCCTTGGAAAAGTGATGGAGCAACTTATCCTTGGTGCTGCCTCTAGGGACATCAAGGATAAGCAGGTCATTAGGGTCAGTCAACATGGATTCACTGAGGCGAAGTCAAGCTTGATCAACCTGATAACCTTTTATGATGATGTAACCAAGTGGGTAAGTGATGGTAAAGCAATGGACGTGGCTTATCTTGACTTCAGGAAAGCATTTTATACTGTCTTCCACAACATCCTTGCAGCTAAACTGAGGAAACGTGGTCTGGATGATTTGGTATAGAGGTGGGCTGTGAGCTGGCTGAAGGAAAGAAGCCAGAGAGCTGTGGTCAATGGGACAGAGTCCATCTGGAGGCCTGTGTCTAGTGGAGTCCCTCAGGGATCAGTACTAGGACCTGTACTGTTCAGTATATACATCAGTGTCTTAGATGAGGGACTGGAGTGCACTGTCAGCAAGTTTGCTGATGTCACAAAGCTGGGAGCAGAGGCCAGAAAGCTGTGCTGCCTCCAGTGAGACCTGGGTAGGCTGGAGAGTTGGGTGAGCAAAAATTCAATGAAATAGAACAAGGGCAAGTGTAATGTCTTACATATGTGCTAGAACAAGCCCATGTATCAGCATAAGTTGGGGACTGAGCTGTTAAGAGAGCAGTGTAGGGGAAATGGACCTGGGCGTCCTGATGGCCAGCAGGATGACCGTGAGCCAGCAATGTGCCCTTGTGGCCAAGAAGGCCAATGCATCCTGGGATTTATTAGAAGGGGCATGGTCAGTAGGTGGAGAGAGGTTCTCCTCCCCCTCTACTCTGCCCTGGTTAGACTACATCTGGAGTGTTGTGTTCAGTTCTGGAGCTCTCAGTTCCAGGACAGGGAGAGAGTCCAGTGCAGAGCCACAAAGACAGTTAAGGGACTGGAGCATTTCCCTTCTGAGTAAAAGCTGAGGGAGCTGGGTCTCTTTAGCTTGGAGAAGAGGAGACTGAGGGGTGATCTCATTCATGTCTATAAATATGTGAATGGTGAGTGTCAGGAGGATGGAGCCAGGCTCTTCTCAACATGATAGGACAAGGCACAACAGGTGCAAGCTGGAACACAGGAGGTTCCACAGAAATGTAGAAAAACCCAAACCAATCTTTTTCACAGTGTAAGTGAGAGAACAGTGGTACAGACTGGCCAGAGAGGGTGTGGGGTCTCCTTCTCTGGAAATATTCAAAACCCACCTGGATGCAGAATAACATTTTTGAGGAACACTGTAAAACTCTATACCTCATCAACAGCTGTTAAAATGTAAAGTTCAAGCAGTTCTTACATCTGTTTCTAGTTTTAGTTATATCCACTTCTTCATTTTCATGTCAAGTAACCTCAAGTTCTTTATTTTAATTTAATTTAATCTTTGATCATTTCCATTTTCCTGTGAAGGCCCAGGGTATCCTTTACTCACATTATACACTAGTACCTATATAGCCCTTTTAGCCTTCTCATTCATACTAATATAATTCTGATTTAGAGCTGGCTATTCCTTTCCAAAGGTTGATGTTTGATCCTACAAGTTTGGCACAAGGAGCTTCTGTGCCTGATATTTCACATTAATCCCTCCTCCTAATTTCTCTAATAATCTCAAATGCCACATAAGATGGACCTTCAGAGGATAAATCCACTGCCCTGCTTGTCAGACATCACAGATTAGGGACTGTAATTGAAAAATGCTTCTCTGCAACTTCTCCTGAAACATTTTGCCTGTTCAACAAATGATGCTGAGGGGATATCTGTCTTCTCAACATCATCTTACGTGCCAGAAATAAAAGACCATTGAATTGGAAAGTTGAAGTAAAGCCCATATTAAGAACAGAAACTCCTATCTCTCAAGCATTGAGAGTTTAATTATTATTCTAGCATTCTACAGTAGCACTGAGATCTCCCATTTGAGATTCCAACAGCATTCTGCATGTGCTGCATGAAGAAATGGTGAAAAAAAACAGTCTCTTTTCTTAGGGGTTCAAAATCTACATAAAATCTACATAAACACAATAGAAAGTACTTGAGCAAACACATTTTATAGAGTTTTTCAACAGTATACCTGAGGTAATTTCTGATGTATCTCAAGACTACCACCATAGTCACCAGTCATGAAAGACATCAAAAGTGGCAAGTTTGTACCAAAAATGACACTGAAGTCAGAAATAAGGTGAGGCTTGAAACAAAGATCTCACCAATTCCATAAACATAGAATAATATAATAATTTGGGCCAGAAGGGACCTTAAACACCATCTAGTTCCAACCTGATTAAATACCCAATTACCCATCCTCTCCATGGATCCTTCTACCTTTGCCCAGAATAGATGAGGTTGTACCTCAGCAGTGCAAAGTTGAGTTGTACAGAACTGTTAACACAGTGCACTATTGAACAATGGTGTAAAGACAGAAGAATCTGTCCAGCCTGTGTTGTCACACTTAGCCTCATCTTTCTCTGTTGTCCTCAGCTTTGATACTCATTCAAACTTCTGATAAAATACCAGCTCTAAGACATGAGTGATTTGTCATCTTTAAACCCTGTAAATGCAGAATGAAAATAAGTCAGACTGATTGAGATTACACTGTTGAGGAAAAACAAAATAGGGATCAAATCCAAACTGACAGCTACATGAATTTTATTAGGTTGAAGAGAAAAATTTATGAAAAAACTCTAATCCAAAAACCAATAAAGCACTTTGCCAAATATGATGTTATCTGAGACTCGTCATATTAAAAAAAGTTCTATTAAATCCCCCACTTTCAAGTTCAGCATCAAAACCACTCAGTTTAAATGATATTTCTGTCATTTTTTTCCTTAGCCTTCATGAAAAATTTACTAGACCATGCTTAGAATTACTTGAATAATACATATCTCCTTTTAAATTCAAGTTACTACATGCACTTGTAAAATGCTATTTGATTTGATTTTTCCTGCCACACCTCAAGCAAAATATGTGACAATTTTGTTTTCTCTTGGGTAGCATGTATACGAGCTAACTCATTCCTATGGGATATTCAATTGCCCACTAATCCAAAGCTGTTTCTTTCAGAATTGCATGCAATGAAGTTAATGGACTCAAGAGGCTTCTTTTTTTTTCTTTCCAGTGTGGATGTAAGATTTCTTTTTTCTGGGTTGAGAGTTTTGGTTTGTTGATTTTGGTTTTGGGTTTTTTTTTTATTATTTTTTAGATAACATATTTCCATAGAGTATTTTCTCCTTTCTAGCCTGCATATACAAAATATTCACAAGAACACAGCAGCATGATGAGCAACCTCCACTACCACAAAGGTTTTGGTCTTGCAAGAAGACTTCTGCTAATACATCATCTTTTTTTCTGAGCCTCTTTGCTTTTCTCATCGTTTCATGCAAGTCCAATGAAATCTCTCATGTATTTCACAAAGATATAAAACTCACTGTTAAATTAAAAGAAGAAAATATCTCACAGTTATAATCTCACTGCTTCTTGGCTCCTCCCACCACCTCACTCCCCTGCTTTTCGCATATGGACTTGTTCTCAGCATAGAGGTTCACCTTTGCCTTTCAAGAATTTTGGATCTAACTTTTTCAAACTGAAACCTAAAATTGATCCTGGTTCTGTTTTGACTCAGTGAGTTTGTGAGTTTTTCAGCAATACTGGAATTTTCATCCCCATACTGGAGAGCTTACATCAGTGATAGCCCAGAATCTGAACAGCAAAGTCAATTTCATCCTTTTGATGCCCAAAATACCACAAGGTCAAAATGATCTGGGAGAAAGGGAGGGGAAGTCTCTCATCTCTACTTGAAGCAGTTCTGTTCAATTCCTTAACTCTTAACAAACTCCATAGAAAAATGTGAGCATACAAATGTATTTTGACTGATTAAAAAGAGAAGATCCCAAGAGCAGCTAATTTAATATTAGATCAAATGAACTGGAGTTGAAATTACCATGTTTTTGTTGACTATTTTAACATTTTCAGGAAAGGCATAGGGATCTTTACATATTTCTGAGTCTCTTTGTAGTGGCATTCTTCATATGTTATACCAGCCAGTGTGGAATATATGGATTTGAAGGGATGAAAGGGTGGAAAGAGTAGTGGAGTAGATTACTGATGTACCCTGGAGAAGTTTATTGAAGTGATAAAAGAAAAATTCTGTCATAATTTCTCTGTTTTTCTGCACTGTTAGATGTGGGAATCTCAAACAATAAAGCTATCCAGAGGATCTATTGCTTTTGTAGGAACTGGTATCTCAGCTTAATGTACAACTGGAAGCCACACTGCTCCTCTTCATCGTCATTCCCTGTGTGATCTTGGATTAGAATAAAAGAAGTCTTGACCAGGACTTTCAGAAGTATTTTCTGGAAAATTAAGAAATCATTACAAACACAACTCTGCTGTGTGGCTGTTTTACATCTCAGAGCAACAGAGTATGTTACTTAGGCCCTCAGATTTTTTTACAGCAAGATGGAAGAGATTAGCAACTATTTTATTAAAAATTCAACAATGAATAGTACTTGGGGTGCCTTCCACAAGTGGAAAAATACCTCCATCATATCAGTTGTGGAAGGCAGTTTGGACACCCTCAAACTTTCTCAAATCTGCAAATGTTCTGCAAATGGTTTGAAGACGCTTTTAGTAACACCTTTAGTGATCCAAATTATTTTATATCCTCAGTGTGACTGTTTCAGACATAAGACTGTTTTCACAGTGAGGGTGACGGGACACTGGAAATAGCTGCCCACAGAGGGTGTGGGGTCTCCTTTTCTGAGGCATTCAAAACCCTCCTGGATGCCTTCCTGTGTGACCTGGTCTGGGTGTTTCTGGACTAGATGATCTCTTGAGGTCCCTTCTAGTCCCTGATATTCTGTAATTCTGTGATTCTGTGTCACCAATTTACCTCTCAACTATTATCACTTACTTGATCCCATATATTGGAGCAGGATTTCACCCTGAGTAGATGTGTAAGCTCACGTAAGAGTTTCATTCAAACTCAAAATGTGTCAAATGGTATTGCCTAATTTCAGTGTCACCTGAAATTTCTTCTCACTTTTACCATCCTCCTCCAGAGTCTCACTGTTTTTCCTAAAGAAAGTATCCATAGTAATTAGCTATTAGCCCTGCTAAAGGGCTAAAGAAAGTATCCTAAAGAAAGTATCCATAGTAATTAGCTATTAGCCCTGCTACTGTCTCATGAATATTTGTGAATGAAGAACAATACCCTCCAGTTCTTTATAAATTCCCAATAATGATTAGGCATTTTTTTCTACAAAGCATGAGAAACACTTTTAATTTCATTCTGTCAATGTAATGTGCTCACTTATTCTCCCATTTGGATCATAGAGAGCTGCCATTCTCATTCAGATCTTCAGAAATATGGCCTTAGGAGTTTTGCTTTTTCCTTTTTTTTATTTTCAGGATTTGGAGAAAACTCCTTATAACCATCCTGCTTATATTTTTTCCAGTAGTTAAAATCAACACAATCTTCCAATAGCAATTTCATTTTCAGCACATTCTAGTTCTCTCTTCAGCTTGACACCAAGAACAGGAATCTCAAATTAAGGATATTATTACTCCATGATTAAGCAAGAACTCCTTTCTGTCATGGCTTCTTCCATCCCCATAGAAAGGAAGCAAACAATAATTTTTGACTGATTATTAGTTATTATGAAATCATAGAATGGTTTGGATTGGAAGGGACCTTAAAGATCATCTAGTTCCAAACCCTCTGCCATGGGCAGGGACACCTCTCCCTACACCGGATTGCTCAATGCCTCATCCAGCCCAGCCTTAAACACTTCCAGGGAGGGGGCATCCACAACCTCTCTGGACAACCTGTTCCACTGTTTCAGGATCCTCACAATAAAGAGCTTCTTTCTTATCTCCAGCCTGCATCTACACTCTTCCAATTTACACTATACTCTTGATAATATATCTGGCTAGAGTGAGAGAAGTCATGGAGAATCTGTGCTTATGAATAGAGAAAGAATACAAAGGAGGGGGAAAAAATCCCATCCAAATTAGTTCCTACTATCATCCATTTAAAAATCAATGAGACATTGTGGCACACTGTTTTGTTATATCAAACCATTATTCATGACATGTGGATGCCTCAGCCTATAGCAACTATTTTTTCAGTAGATTTATGAGAGAAAACTTTCAACTTTTTCAAAAACTTCCCTATGAGGAGCTTGATACCTCCTCCTTCTTGCCAAGAGTAGAACATGATGAATTTAAAATACTGCAAATGCATGCTACTGTCATCTACAGAACAGGATTTGGCTCAAACTAGTTATAAATAACCTTACATTAAGGTTTCTTTCCAAGAAAACAAATTTTGTGTGAATAAATAAATGCACTAAAAGGTGAAAAAAAAAAAAAGGGATTAAACATAGCAAGAACAAAAATTATAGCATTCAATACTGATCAAAGTAATGCAAACAAAAGAAAAAAAAGGTTTGTTCTAGCATTAAAACATGCAGCTATTTTGACTTTGCCAGAATTTACTTATCATTTCAGGTTTTTATAGATTTCAAGAGGAACTTTTAACATCCTGACTTTAATTGAATTGTAAAGTGCAACTCATTCAGGTTTCTCAAAAGGACATTGAAGGTGCTCAGCTATTTTGAATAGTAGGACACACAAGCCACAACTGACAGCAGGATCTGAGATTACCTGTAGTGGGCCTACAGAAAGGCAGGGGTAGGACTTTTTAATAGGATGTGTGATGGAAAGACTAGGAATAATGGATGTAAATTGGAAGAGGGGAGATTCAGGCTGGAGATAATAAAGAAATTCTTTACAGTGAGGATGGTGAGATACTGGAACAGGTTGCCCAGAGGGGTTGGTGATGTGCCCTCCCTGAAGGTATTTAAGGCCAGGCTGGATAAAACATAGAGCAATCTGGTCTAGTGGAAGGTGTCCCTGCTTATGGTAGGGAAGTTGGAACTAGATGATCTTTAAGGTCCCCTCCAACCCAAACCATTCTATGATTATTTTGGATGAAAAGGCAACAGCTGAACCCAGAGTGCTCAGCTGTCCTGATGTGTGCAAGCCCCCTTAGACAATAATGGATTATAACAGGATGCACACTATGTAAAATGCATTCTGTAGTGCAACTGCACTCAGACAAAAGAGTTACGTTGGGGATTAATTTGGCGTTTACTCTTCAGATGTATTTTCTGTGCTTGCAGCTATTACTGTTCTTTTGGCACAAACCCAGATCAACCATTAGAGTGTGGATTGCCACCAGTCTGCCAAGCTTTTAGAACATAAACAAAAAATAAAAGCCACTTAGCTAAGATGACAATAAACATTTAATGGCCAATAATATCTCCTTTTAACTTTGGTAACAGCAAAAATATGAAGCCAGCCTTCATGTACAAACATGGAAAATGGGCAAAAATCATTAGGGCATTACAGACTTTACATAATTAAAACTGTCATTTTATATTTTCTGCAATAAAAATAGCTATTTTACTAAGAGTAATTACCAGTGATTGGTGTCATTGTAAATGCGTATTAAAATGTTTATTTCTGTGAAGATAAGATTAATTGAAAAGGGGCAGAAGAAAGCTAAGGGTAAAGTAAAAACTAGGGCTTTAGCAATACATTAAATCACAAGACACCAAAAGGAAGACTTAACCTATTTTTAATTTGATTTCCTGAGAAGTGTCTTAATCTAAACTGTGGTTGCCTTGTTATTGCTTTGATTTAATTAGCCTGAAGAAGTATTATATATTTCTATTTCATCTTCCACTTTGCAGTGGAACAACTCAAATCTTCTTGTCTTCATGTGGATTGTATAAAACTATGAAATGGAGTAAAGAATATTGCAAGATATTATCAAAATCAGTAGTTATTTTTCAACTCAAATTTTTCAAGCATTCAGAGAATTTCAGGTATATGAAAGGAAGGAAAGGGGTAGAGCCACATTTTTATGACAGTGAAAACACTTGCTTTCCTCGAATAAAACCACTCTTCACATCAGAAAGAAATAAAAATGTTGGTCTCTGGTGGCCATAATAAACCAGAATATGAATATTATATGAATAATTGTGTGGTAGGAAAAAAAACCCCTATGACTTTAAATGAGATGAACAACTTACATTCTACTGACAGGACAGTACTAATCACTCATTTTCCCTCCCCCAAACCAAAAACATTTTAATGACACCAGAGTTTCACCCTGCACAGCAGTTTCTGTAGCAGTAATGGCTCTATTTTAATGCTCTGTTACCAGAACAACTAATCTCAGATATTGTTATATTAGTTTGAAAGACAGAGCACTTCTAGTTTCCCCTTCTTGTGCAGGTTGTCCAAAATCCATCTTCCCTCATTGCCTCTGCAGTACTTCTCTTACCTCAGCTAGGTTTTATTAAGCTCCTTGAGCATGAGTGAACAGAATTAAACACAGGATTGCCACTATTTAATTTTCATTTTGTATTTTCTTGCCCCATAGAACACATATCAGTGGTGGCAACTCAGAAATACTTCCAAGTGTTCACTTCACCCAAATTTTTCAGCTCAACTTTCCCCACAATAGAAGACTGCACTTTGTGTTCAAACTGATGTTTTTAATCCTTTAAAAAGCCCAGCAGTTTGAACTGCTGAAATTTATTTCCTCTACATTCATTTAAGGTAATTAAATTTCTATAGTAAAAATATTCTGCATCTCAGCTTTAATTCCCTTTCTCCCCTTTTTTTTTCTGTCTTTGAGCCACATTCAGCCTAATCATCCTTACAGATTATGAGGCACATTATTTATTTTGGCATTTTTACACTTTACCTTATCCCATCCCACAATCTAGAAGGCTTTTCTTTCTTTAGTTCCTTTTTGTGTATATAGCTGAAAAGCCTTTTCCTATTTGCTCTGACTTCTATCGCAAGGCCTAAGTCAGCTTGACTTTTATAAAATCTTATCAGTACATAGCCTGAGCCCCAGAACGGTGTTCTCCTGTGCTGCTTAGCACTTCCTCCATTCTGCAAATGTATTTTCCCCTTGGAGCTATTTTTTGTCATGCTGGATTTGCAACTCTTCTGTATCTACTTTTGTCACAGCTTAGTGTTCTGATTTCTGATGTGCTTTGTATCTCTGATGGAGAGAAATGTGAAACCCTTGATGTACCCAAGGCTCTGAGCTTTTCATTGCAGGTGACTTCTCTCGAACATTTTTATGTTCCCTTTTTGAAGAAACAACCCCTCCAACCCTAAGAGACCTGATGAAGAGTGCCCAAAAAAACATTTTCCTTCTGTTCTTACAGTCACTAAATCCAGCTTAATTTCCACCAAAAAATATGAACTGGAGAGACTCCTCAAACTGAAAGCCACTCCAAATTGTCTGTATATTTATTTTTTGGCATATGTGCAAATGCAGCATCTATACTTTACAAAGCAAAGCTCTGGAAATACTAGGTGATTTCTCTCAAGATCATTCAGAACATCTTTCTTAAAGCAGAGAAGTGATACTTTTCATTTCCTGTTCCAAAACTAACTGAATGAAACCTATTCTCCTCCTCTGACTTCTGATGTAATTGTCCTACAAATCCCATCAACAGCAGTCACTTGATTCAATGCTTAATTTTTCCAACTCAACTTAATTTCATTAGGTAGAAAGCAGGTTGAGGGCTGAAAGAAGAGTAGAAAAAGGGAAATGATGACACATGTAGGTCATCATCTGGTAAAGCTTTAGTCTTACCCTGTTAAGGATACATAAATAGATAAAATTCAAAGTTTGGGTAAGAAGTTCCCAGTTAGCTTTAAAGAGTTGTTCTGACACCACCAGTTGGAGGACTGTAATCACATCAAACACAATACAGGTTAGAAAATTCACCTCCATAACTCCACAATACTGTGGTGCCACAAGCAGTTGCACCTACACCTGGTACGATAAAGTGATGTCACAGTAGTATAGCTATGGCTCAAGTGTTTCACAGAAGCAGGATGAAGACCTATGAGGAAACAACTGCAGCACAACACAGTACTGCTGAGATATAACAGGATCATTTGAGAACCAGAAATATATCTGAGTATATCAATATGATTTACAACTTAATAACTTTCTGTTTCCAGAAATAAAGCAAAGTTGTTATTTAATGGCTGAAATACTGTCATTTTCTGCAAATGCCAGTAATAATTTAAATTCATGACTTCTGTATTATTCATGTGGTCCAATTTAATATGAACAATATTTCTGGTGCTCAGTGTTTATGAAGAGTGTCTCTTTAGGGTATACCTTACTTTATGACAAACAGATGTTAGAACTAACTACCTGGTGTTCCGCTGTTGTGAACTGGGGATTAAAAATAGGGCTCATAATTTTCTAAACTGAAGAGGGGAAAACATAAGGAACTTCTCTTGACAAGATGTCAGGGCAAGGTAGCATAATCTCATCTTTATTTCACCCCTGCCCAACTTTTCTCTCTGCAGTTCTTTCTCTCTCCTCACTCAGAAAAAAGTTGTTCACAAGTGTGACTTACAGACTCATAAGGAAAATCCTACTTTTTTCATTTCACTATTTGCTACACCAAAAAAAAAAGAGACCCTATTTTCCCTTTCTGGTGCCCTGCCTGCACAGTGCTGCGGCCCATCATGGCTCCTTTCAGAGTAAGCCAAGAGGTGGAGAGGTTATCTGGTAAATGCAAATGTTGTTTACACAATAAATACAATTAATAGACATTTATTGTAAAACAAAGAAATAAAAAAAATTAACCTGAAAGGATGGAGACTCCTTCACACCTCTAATGCTTTTTGTTTGAATAAAGTACCTTGGGATAATTTTGATCTAGATGGTCCTGCTCCACCAGGAGGATTGGACTAGATGATCTCTTCCAATCCCTGACATTCACTGATTCTGTGATTTTTATGCCCAAGTTTCTCCATGCAGTACTAAGAAGGAGTGGCTCTGTGATTTGCCTTTAGCTGGCAGAAGCTACTAACTAGCATAAATAAAGCAGGGCAGGATAGTCAACAACAGTTCAAGCTGTGTTGCTTTGCCTTACTGAAATATTTCAGCTACGCCTTGAAGGAAACAGAATTCAGGAGGTCCCACTTCATTCTATCAGTACCTAGTTCCATGCAACACTCACTTTGCCATTTCAGTTTTACCTGATTCACTCCACCAGAATTAACTAATAAAAGCTGTTTATAAAGGTGCTGCACACAAGGCTTAACATACATGTGAAGTTGTTCAGTTATAACTGAAAAATTTAGAAAACAATTCCTTCGTTCATCAATTAATACCTGCATTTCATGAGATGAACTATTCTATCTCCATTTTCTTTTTGTTTAATCTTAACTACAACATTATTATCAGGCCTAGAAAACTGGAATGGTTGTTTCAAAGTGCTATAAACGTATTTGAGTTCTGAAGTTGATAGCTACTAGTCCTTGACATGTGCTCTCCCTGTAAGACTATATTCAGTCTTCATGGGGTAGAGTCTTAGCTGGTGTAAACTCCTCGAGTCTTTTAGTTCACATCATGCTGGAAAATTTAATTCAATTTGTAATTAGAAAAAAACACCCACAGACTTATTTTAGAAATATTTCTTTATATTATCCTTCACAATTCAATATTTCTCAGCTATCAAGTTAAGCAGTTGTTTATTAGTTTTATTAATATTCATAGATTTCTTTGTTCTGGCATGATTTGGTTACTGCCTATAAATGTAACTAGTGTTACATGTTATTCTGGTTCATGTTGACCTGTTTTGCTGAGCTGAAAATGATTATCTTAGTATTATCAGATCAGTAAGCACTGATAACTCTATTACTGTGGTCACTGAGGAACTACATCTTAACAAAATTATTTCATCCATAATGTACTGAATCATACTTCCCTATAATGTGATGGTACATATATGTAACTAACAGCACACTATAGTTAATATTCACCTTTCTGAGAACATCTAATGCATCACAGTGCAACAGGCCACTGGGCTATGCTTAAAGCATATTTCAGTAACAAATGTATACAGTTTAACTTTGGAAAACTAATCCAGTGATAACCAACAACTAGGCAAGAATTAAAGAGCAGCTTTATCCAGTGCTGTGCTACAAGGCTACTAGGAAGCATCAGTTTCTAAAAAGTAGCATTCATAATTTTTCAGTTATTTGTAGTTTGACTGACTGAAATATAGCATGTCACTCTGCAAAATGGAAATTATTAGAAAGCAGTCAAAGATAAGGTGTTTAACAAAAACATTGTTCTGTGATGTATTTAATAAGACCTCCTGAAAACAAAGCAACTATTTGATAATAAGAACAAAATGGTAAAATGAAAAGGTGACCTGTTGATATTGTTTCTCTGCATTAATAGAGTCTTGTGCCCATAGCTATGAAAATAAATGAAGAGCACAGCAGTCTTAGTGCTTGAATTTCAGGAATCTGGAGATATTCATATTGAGGTTTTTGGGATTGTCCTATTTGTATGCACTGGGTTAATACTGGTGGTCGATGCCCCCTCTCTGGAGGTGTTTAAGGCCAAGGTGGACAAGGCACTGATCAACCTGGTCCAGTGGGAGGTGTCCCTGCCTATGGCAGGGGGGTTGGAACTCGATGATCTTTGAGGTCCCTTCCAACCCAAACTATTCTATGATTCTATGATTCTATGAATTGATACTTTTTTCATTTTACCATAACAATTAGGTAAATTCAGCAAAATATCAGCCCATGTTGAGGTCCTGTGTTTCAGAGACATGTGCAGTAGAAATACTGTCCCTTCACTGTAGCTTTGTCCATTCCATTTCTTATGTGCTGAAGGCAGCACAGAGCACCAGGTAAGCTGAAAACACAAAATCTGCTGCCATACAACCCATATTATGATGCAGTTAGATCCTCAGATCAGGTTTAATTTTTTTTTAAATGAAGTGGATTTTTTTATTCCAGAGGGATTATTTCATTCATCTGTGGAGATGTTTGTTTCTCAGCTACAGCTGAACCAGACTTAGGCAGTAAGAATATCAAAAGACAAAGGAAGGGAAGCCATCAAAACCCTACTTCACAGTTCTAGGCGACCAACAAATAGGAAACTGGAACCTGTATCTTACTCAGAAGGCTCAAAATAAAGCAATACCTGGAAACTGCAAAGCTGTAAGTTAGTAAAGTTATATTGAACAAGTCCTGTTATACACAGCAAATCACTGATATACCAACAGCTTCAATGGAGAGACCAAGCTTTGCTTTCTCTGTAATTAATATCAGGATTTTGGTTTGTTTTCCTTTTGATATAAAGGGTAATTCTGTTCATGACAGACACTTAAAGCTAGTTCAGTGATGAACTGGGAGACATAACGACCACGGTGAAGAAGATGCGTAAGCAATAATATACCAAGAAAGGAAGGTCAGACAGTTTTGTACATGTCTAGTTACCTTTGCTGTTATAAATAAAAATAAACACTTAAACAATCACAAACTAGTCAAATATCCACCACAGGCTTTTGCCCAGGAGCCATGTTTGGTTACACAATGGGGAAATACAACAGTGCCACCCACAAACAGTTATGAATTCCAGCACCAATACAACAAGAGCAGGAATCACCACTGACAAGTTGGGGGGGGATGGAGAGGGGAGGACACTGGGCGGGGAAAGAAAGCTCTGCTTATTTACTAAGGATCAGTAAGAGAGAAGACAGTCAAATCCAAACATACTGTAAACTCAAGAGTATTTGTCTGGGTTATTTATATATGATCTATTTAGCCAAATACTCAGTTGAGATTATAATCTTGTTTGATTGAACCAATGAAAACAGGTTCCAGTACAGACAATCTTCTCTCAGTTCAAAAATAATCGATTTCAGCTCCCTTAAATTGACTCTAACCAGGAAAATAAACCATTCTCTCTAAACCCAAGTAAGCATTCCCTCAGGAGTCTGTGCTGTTTATCACCAATCAGTGGTGCATAAGCCTGAGGTGAAAGCACTAAACATTCCCTTCCTGTGTTGAACTATTTCATGTGCTCCTGTTATTCAGGATAAAGCACATTAGGAAACATCTAGTTTGGTTTATTGCAATGTTAAATGTTGCTCAATCACTTTTCTTGTCTGATGTCAGTGGAAATTTAATGATCTACACATCACTAATCACTACGTACACATCACTATGATGCCACATACTTCGAAACACATAATAGATACAGTTTTTCCAATATTTGGATATCTGAGATAACTAGCACACACTGTAACTACTTACTGTTTAAAAACCTATTTGATCCTTATCTCTGTAACACTGTGTTTGTAAAGAATGATATTCTGTCAAGAATTGTGAACTTTGTATTGGAATATATATTTTTAGACCAACGATGTCTAACAACCATATAAGTTGTACAATGACTACATCAAGAATGTCCTTAATCTAAATCACAGCTAAGTGTTTTCAAACTACTAGAGTGAGATTTCTAAACCTGATGCTTACATTTGAGATAAAAGTGCATATAGCCAATGAGATTGGCAGGGGATAATTAAATTTTAGTGTAAAATGAAAATTAAGCTTTGCACTCAGTCATGAAAGGCTCTGTTTTCTAATATATCTCAGTTACTTCAGAATAAAACTAGCTGGAACTTCCCATAAACATAAATTGATTACTACATTTATGCTGAGCTAAAGTGTACTTATGAAAAATTAATCCTATACTAAAATTTGAAAACCATAAATGGGGTTCAAGGGAGGAAGATCTTGCAGATTTTTTAGAAAAACTATTTGGTTTTCATATGATCCAGTCTGAGAACAGACACATATTAGGTGGCAAAACACATGTTTTAGGGTAAATACCTTCAGTTTGGAGGAGCAGCCATATCCATCTGACTGAGAAACTTATTTTTCTAACTCATTGCAACACAATTTCAATAGGCAGAAAGCAGGTTGAGGGGTGAAGAAAGAGCAGAAAATGGAAATAATGAGTGCGGCAGACTGCAAAGATTTATTTGCCTGTTGTAGGTCATCATCTGGTAAAGCTTTAGTCTTACCCTGTAAAGGATACAAATAAGGATACAGTTAGCTTTAAAGAGTTTTTCTGACACCACCAGTTGCAGGGCTGTAGTCATGTC
>VZTY01002308.1:38171-59553 GCA_013400935.1 Turnix velox | reverse complement strand
TCTTGATGCAACCCAGGATTTGGTTGGCCTTCTTGGCTGCGAGTGCACACTGTTGGCTCATGTTGAGTTTGTCATCAACTGACACCCCCAAGTCAGATAAGAATCCTATCATGTCTAAGTAGAGAATAAAAGCAAAAAAATATTGGGCAGAATTTTGGTTCTTTGATAGAGTAATAGAATTAACTGAATAAAACAGCAAAGAAAAAAAATTTGTCTTAAAAAAGGTCCATGCTCCCACAGATAGACTGTATGAAAACTAAAATCAGCTGTCACATCTTTAGGTCTCCTTCCATTCCAGTGGACTTCAGAAGAATCATGTCATATGAAAAATAACAAAGTGTGAATTTTTTTATATTCTTAACAACATGTTACTTTTAACTTCAAAATAAATGTGGACAGAAAAAAGCATTTAAAATTGCACAAGTAGTTCACTTGTATTCAAGCCACTTTTGGAGGTGTCAAAGAGGGGAAGATTTCATCCCACGCAGACATATAAAATATGCTGTTAAGGAATGGTATCAGCTAGGATATGAGAAGTCAGCTATTAGACAGGCACTAGCTAGACAACAAAAATTGCTTTCCCTCTGCACATCAAGGGGCATGGTCATAAGTCTGGAATCTATAAATAACCAAGGATTTTCACAAAGCTTACACACACCATTTATTCCATAATGTTAAATGTTTACTAATCTGCCTGCAGAGAGTGATGAAGGAAACAATTAACTATGCCTTTATCTGAAGATGGAAATTTACCTTTTGGTGTGCTATGTCACTGCAATCAAAAATCTTTCAGTATTAATATCCTCACAGTGAGAGCAAAAATATTTCTTGTGGAGAAAACAATTCTTTACAAGTAGCAGAAAGTTTTACTTATTTTTTGCTTTATACAATAATAATAATCCTTCTTCTTCTATTGTGACAGGAAGCAGGTAAAACTGTCAAATTTTGTTGTTAAAAGATGTTCAAGAGAAGAAGACTAGGCAACTTAGAATTGCATTATTAGCAATACAAGCCAAAAGAGCTTAAGCTTCCAAGCTAACTTCCATCACAATGCTCTAAGTGCCCCATCAAGCCTTAATTTTTGCCCTCTTCCTATGAGAAAAACGGTGGTGGGGGGGGATATTTTTAGAAACACTCGTTTATAAGAGTGAAATACTGGTTTTGGAGAAATTACTCCTTATTCATTACGTGTAATTAGTACAAATTTGACATTCTCATTACTATGGCTCATCACTGTTCATAGAACATTTATTTATAAACTTGCAGGCCATTGCTAATGTATGAACGCATTAGTTTACAGATGTAGAGATTCTCACTTGTGATAAGGACTGCTTCAAGTTTCAGGCATCACCACATACATTGCTTAAGTGGGCTTCCTTTGGAAGGCTAAAATCTCCTCATGGACTTTGTAATGATAGCAACAACTCACTGTCTTCCTACTTGTTATTCCTTTTCAGTGACCAAGTCTAGGTTTTATCATATAGCCATATGTGCATGAGCAGCATCATTCAGAAGGGATGCTAACAGGCATTAACACCCTGACAGTGGCCAGTGCCTTCCTGCTCTGTTTTTTCCCATCTGGTCATCCTCAGCGAAAAAGCTTTCCTTTATGGAAGGAGAAATGTTTTCTGGATATGCAGCACATACAGTAAAGTCCTCTCAACTGTATGGATTTACACAGTTTGATATGCTCTCAGTCTATTTCTTTTGACTGTCACAGACAAAAATCAAAATGTGCAAATTTAATGTAACTTTTTTTATGAATACTAAAACCATAATCGCATCTTTTTTATGGGTCTTCTGCTAGCTTAGACTCATTAAAATTCATTCTTCTGAACAGTACAGAGAAAGGGCTGCTAACATGTCACAATAAACCAACTGTCTGAAACCCTACAGAAAAAAAAAAAGGAGAGGTAACATTTGCCTTGTAGCTTGTAGTTTATGAGATAAAATATCTAGAAGCAGCTGTAAAGTGGTCATAAAATAAAATTGGAATTTATATCAAAATCACTCTTAATACCTTGGGGCTTTTCTATCTCTGCATAGTTTACCCTGAGAGATTTAGTGGTGCAGTTTTATGTTAATGGGCTGAAAGTTATAGTGGAGTTGTCTGTGATACTGCCTCTTTTTGGTGTGCCTGCCTATATATCAGTCTATTTATTTTTAAATAGTAAGATAGTAACCCCCAGAAGGTGCAATACGAAAATGCCATTGGCAACAGCTGAACAGTTATAGAGCTGTTAACTACCCTTAATGAAAATGCTCCTGAATACAATAATTTTTTGTTTGTTTGCATTTTACAGTAAGTATTTTTTAAACAGGAGCCATGAGATAGAACAGATTTGTACACCACCTTTCCTTACCTGGTTCTCCACAGACCAGGATATTGTTCTGATTTCTAGTTACAACTTCTGTCAAAAAGAAATTTATTAAAAAAAAAAATTAAAAAGAAACATAAGAAACTGCAAGAAAATTCAAATATGTACTGAATGAAATTAAGAAACATTTCCTGTGTGGTGGTCTCTCTGACAGTGATGGAAAACAGTTACCACAAAGATGTTTGTAAAAAAGAACATCAACCTTAATTCTTCTTACTACATGTGGCAAGAGAAATGCAATAAGCACATTCATCAAAAACTGAAATGCTTGTGTTTTTTTTTCAAATACACAGAAAAATTATTGTGAATGCTAGGATCTTACTCTAGGTCCTGATACATGACTAATAATAAGCCAAATGAATCCTAGCTAGGGAAGAAAAAATAAAGATTCTGCATAAAATTTAAGATTTGTTTGGCATCAAACCAAACTGATATCACTGATGGTTCCCAGTGACTGGTGAAGGTTTTGCAAGTAAAGTCTATACAGCTTGTCAGCTGAGTTTGAAGTCTAACCTCACTATTTATTAAGCTCAGGTTTTCTCTGGCACAAGCTTTTTACAAGTTTGTATTCTCTGCAAGCTTGTAAAAAGGCACCACTGCAAATCTCAAACAATCATGGTCCCTGCTCCCAGATGCTCTAGTGTTCCAGTTCAGAAATCTACACCTCTAACTCTTCAGATAGGGAGATTCTCAGGAAGAAGGTGAATATGAACTTATACAACCAAACTACAACCCAAATAATATCTTAGTTGGAAACCAAAACCAAGTGAAAATGTTCAATTTATTTCCATTTTTTAGATTACAACTTTGTATAGTGCTATGCAACACAGGTAAGTAGAGAAGGCAGAAACAAAAGAACTAGAGGTAATAAAAGAACAATCATGCACTGCCATGCAGCTCTGTGTGATCACAGGCCATGCATTAGCCCAGACCATTGACAGCCAAGTATCTGTACATGACAGGCATGCTCCACTGCTCGGTTGAGCTGAGACCTCACACTCACAAAATTACAAATCTAAGGATTGCCTTCTGCTGTCTAATGGAATATAAGATCTGCAGTTTTCAGGCCATACTTTCTTCCAAGACCTGTGCCAAAACTTGCATGTAATACTTTCTCCTCACTTCCAGACTCCCTTTTGTGGAGGGGGCCTGACTACCTTAAAAATGTATGTTCCATGATCTGCATACAAGCTGTGGAGGTAGATTTATGAAAATTAAATGGCACTTAGGTTTTGAACTTGAAGTGTTCAAGTCTCTATTAACCAACACAGACCATGAGGGATATGAAGACCATAACAGATGTTGCACAGTACAGACTATGTGACTAGAGCCTTAGTACCACACTGCCAGGAACAGCCAGGCAACCTAGTGCTGCACTGCTAGGATTGCTTGCCTATTCTAAAAGACACCAGGAGCAGAAGGAGTAGTCACTTCTAAAGCTCAGAGATCGGCTAACACAAGCTTTTTCTCCTTCACTTCATTTTAAGAAATGACACAATGGTGGTTTCCTTGCATCAGGCCATGCTCCACAATGAAAATTCAGTCTTGGGCACATTTCTACTCCTGAAGATTTGAAGTCATTACAGTCATTCAAGTAATTTCTACTCATAAACATTTCAAAATCTTTGACCTATATCTTGCTGAGGGAGAGAAAGGGAAGTGGAAGAAGGAACAACAGCAGCAGCTGTAAGCAGGGTACAAATATCTAGTGCTATAAGATCTTTCATACTGAGAGTGACTAGAGCTTACAACAGCCAAATATACACATAGTGCTTGAAGAAGGAGCTTGTCTGTTGCCATGTGTAGCCAAGCAGAATTTTATACTCTTTTTAGATGTGTTACACCTGCAGTAATATTTAGAGCAGGTGCCACTGGCACTGTAGGGAAGATTTAGGAAGCCCAAAAAGACAGTAATTAAGCTGATGTAAGACTACATCAGAAAGAGCTGTAATCAAATATTTTAATATACTGGGCTTTTCTTGGGGTCTTCAAACTCTGAAATAATGACAGAGCTAGAGGCAATTCAAGAAATAAAACAAGAACAAAACCTGCACAGCTTTCTTTGCAAAAGATTAATTTCCAGTGGGAGTAGAAATGCTGGGTTTGAGTTATCCTAATCCTCTTGAGCCCCAACATGCCTTTAATGAAGTGTGGACAAAGCTAGAGTACTTAAGAAACAACAGAAAAGACTCTGTAAAACAGTTTCAAGCCCACAGAGGATATGACTTTTTTTTTTTTCAGTAGAGACAATTAAAAATTCTGAAAAATTAATAAAATCAAAATGGGATATACATTTCCCGTGAGCAAAAACTCTGATGAATTCAGCTTGGCCTCTAGGTGACCAGTGATAATTCTCACCACAATTTGACTAAGCCTAAAACTCTAGGAACTGCTACTATCTTACTATCTTGGGACACAAGCCAACTAGGAAATACATTCCTGGGGATCAAAGAATCTTTGGTATCAATTCACAATAACTACCCATGTATGATACCATCTGGAAGTAGGGTGGCAGCTTAACAAAAAATTCAATAAAATGTAGAAAAGCTGCTAAGTGGTCTCAGAATGTGCACTAAATAAAAGAGGTTTCTTTAAAACCTTCCTGTTTGCTTTACTAAGAGACTACATGAAAATATGCAGGGAAATGAGGAAAAAGTAGTAACTTCTTACAGTGAGAGATTTTATTTTCTTTTAATTAATTTTCAATAGAAAGAAGACTTTGTAAAGCAGAATCACACAGGATGCCCCCAGTCTCATTTTTAGCCTAAATCAGCAAAGAAATAGGCATTGTACTCTAATGTCTAATAGTAATGCATCCTGTTATCCACTGATAACAAATCCTAACCTAGGACCTGAGCATCCAGAGTCTCAGAAATGTGGAGAACATAATGGACCTTCAGAGGATTCACAGAAGTATGTGCGTGAGGTTAGCCATCAGCCAGTTTGAGCACCCAACACCAATTTTCAGACTTAATTAAGCATTTGTAGAATCAAGGAATAGTTTGGGTTGGAAGGAACCTTAAAGATAATCTATTTCCAAACCCCTTGCCATGGTCAGGGACACGTCTCACTAGATCAGGTTACTCAGTGCCTTGTCCAGCCTGGCTTTAAACACCTCCAGGGAGGGGACATCCACAGCCTCTCTGGACAACCTGTTCCAGTGTCTCATCACCCTCACAGACAAGAACTTCTTATCTCCAACCTGAATCTCCCCTCCTCCAATTTGCATCCATTATTTCCAGTCCTTCCATCACATAGCCTATTAAAAAGTCCTAACCCAGTCTTTCTGTAGCAACTCTTCAGGTACCGAGAAGCTACTATGAGGTCCCCCCCTGAGTCTTCTCCAGGCTGAACAATTTAGGTCCACTCTAATAAAAGCATATTTCCTCTTCAGACTTACAGCTGTGATTCCCTCTCCAGAGGTGGAATACTTTCCTCCATTCTCCCACTGCAACAGAAAAAAAGCCACGTTCAAGCTGAGTTTCTCAAGAGATCACTTTGAGACCACTCAAAGATCACCATGCTACCACAAGTTAAAAAGCCAAGCAGAGATTGGCTAGAAATTTGAAAAATCTCTTTCAGGTATGTTGTGATAAAACAAGTTAATCTGCAAGTAATTTAATTTAGTTGCTCTGGGAAAAAAAACTTTGAAGTTCTCTGAACAGCATTAGATGTCTAAGGCCTATCACAAAAGCAATCAGTTTGCTCTAGAGACCAGCTGTGCATCAAGTAGATTGCTTTTATCTAAGTGATAAAAACCTTGTAGACTGTGAACAATACCGGGCACAGAATGTAACATTTTTAATGAACAATATAAAAGATGAAAAGAGTGAGCACAAGAAATGGCAATTTATTCAGAAGACAGGGAGAAGGAGTCTCCCTAACGTGACATTTCATAGCAAGTAGGTTTTACAGTAAGCAGAATTTAGAGAGGAAAATAATATTTCTCTCTTGTAATTAACACAGCTGAGGTACCTTGCAAACCAATCAGGAACGTTCCACCATCATCTGGCCAAAGCTAAAGAACAAGTATTAACATATTTTGTACTGTAACAGATCCAAGATAAGTCATTGAAACTTCATTAATTTCAATGAGTATGCAAAATCTGCCTTTTTCACTGTAATCTTCTACATCAACATGAAAGAGAAAGAATAAGCCATTAAACATATAACTGCCTTTATATTTTATTTCTTTTATGTGGCTCCTAGCAGGACATTAACAGCAGATTATATCTTTTGTGAGATATCCAACAGGACATTAACAATGAAAGGGTACCCAATAAATAAATTGTTATTGCTGCTAGTACCAATCAATAAAATTTTAATGTTTGGAAAGTCAGGAGTTACTTCAGCCCTTGGCATTTCAAAACATCTCCTTCAAGCACTAGCATTGTTTTGTTTGGCCCAAGACAACTAACAGAGCAGGAAGGTGATAGAGGAGGCAGGCACTAGTGTCCCAGAATACATCCAACATTGATACATCAAGTCTCCCTGATCCCCAGGTAGTGGCAATACGCTGATGTTGCATGCAGTAGTCAGGACTGCATGCCCATCTATGGCTTCAGCAAACACTGCATCTAGAAACAGAGATTTGTCCAGGATGTTTTGTATGGCAGCAGGCTTGGGGACTAGTCTAGATACAGCTCCACAGACCTCTGTGAGTCAGTAACCTTGGCAGACCTACTAGAACAACTATTATGCCATGAAGAATCCACTTATGGATAGCTTCCAGAGACTGATGCAGTCCAGAAATCTCTGTGCTGCTACTCCAGGACTTTTTAGTTTGTAATAGAGATCCCACATCCTAAAATGGAAAATCTACCACTGTCAACCCACATTTTGATTTCAAGGTCTCAAAAATACTTCAAATATATGCCAACAGAACCACACATTCCCATATGTGAAACAGCAGCAATTTCACTAATATTACAAAGACACAGAAAAACTACACTGACTTAGACAGAATTTCCTGCTGTACAGAGACAGGCCTGCTAAAGACAGGTTAACCACATATATAAAAACAATTTGTAGTCTTTCTATAGTCTTGCTGCTACAGAATATCTGACAATTCTGACAATAACTTCAAATCAGTGGGTACAGAATCAAGCTTTCATCATCAAACCTTCAACTTAGACACAAATCCTCTAATTTTCCTCATAGACAACATCAACACAATAACTGCCTGCTCATACAGATTGAAATTTCACATTGATTTTTACTTATAATGTCACTGGCTTTTAACTTTTCACGGCCCCCACTCTGGAGATGTTTAAGACCAGGCTGGACATGGCACTGAGCAACCTGGTCTAGTGGGAGGTGTCCCTGCTCATGGCAGGGGGATTGGAACTAGATGATCTTCCAAGTCAAAGCATTCAATGATTCTGTGATTCTATGGTACTTATAATGTTAAATTACAGAACAATACAAACAATAAAAAGGCTGACATCTTCTATGGCAGAACAAAGTAAATGCAAATGTGCCCTTGTGGTCGAAAAGGTCAAATGCATCCTGGAGTGTATTAGAAGGAGCGTAGTCAGTAGGTGGAGAGAGGTTCTCCTCCCTCTCTGCTCTGCCCTGCTGAGACCACGTCTGGAATATTGTGTCCAGTTCTGGGGCCCTCAACTCAAGAAGATCAGGAAACTGATGGAGAGAGTCCAGTGCATTGACATGAAGATGATGAAGAGACTGAAGCATCTCCCTTACGAGGAAAGGCTGAAGGAGCTGGGTCTCTTAAGCTTGGAGGAGACTGAGGAGTGACCTCATTCATATTTATGAATATGTAAAAGGTGATGGAAGATGGAGCCAGGCTTCTCTCAGTGACATCCAATGATAGGACAAGGGGCAATGGGTGCAAGATGAAACATAGGAGGTTCCACAGGAATAATTAAAAAATGCACACCTAAATTGAGGTGAATAAAACACACCTAAAGTGTGTGAAAGTACAGTGAGGGTGAAAGTACAGTGGCACAGGCTGCCCTGAGTGGGTGTGCTGTCTCCTTCTCTGGAGATATCGAATGTCTCCTGACCCCGGCTAGACCCCTTCCTGTGTGACCTGATCTAGGTGTTCCTGCTCTGGCAGAGGGATTGGACTAGATGATCTCTTGATGACACAATATACAGTACTACAGCATTCGCAGCCTATGCTGAGAGGAGCTTAATATACCCGGCAGTGTAAAATATTTGCAAGACATGAGAAGTTCACATCTTGCATAGATCTGTAAATAATCAAAGCAGTCACTTCATATCTGTAAGTCATGGGCTGTTTACACTGCAGGTTCAGACTTTCCCAGCTGCCATCACCAAATCAGTTCTGCAACCCTGACTTAGTCACTGGATAAGCAGCTAGAGAAACGAGGAGGTACAAACCATTCTGAAAATTACAGATTAATTGCTAGTTAAACACATGCTGCTACTAAATTAACAGGAATGCTTACAGCAAAAAGTGTTTCACCAGTTTTGAGACAATCTGCAAGCTCCTTCTCCTGTCAGTGTTTTGCATAATCTTTGCACACTCCCTTTCCGTCATTCCTTAGCTCTTATTTGCCACCATTAGTCCTCGCAAGTCAGCAGATACTAGCTTTCCAAGAGAAAATAATCACTCTGAAAAACTAGATTGTTACTCTACAGCAGAATCAACAATTTAGCTGAAAAATCTACCTTCTTCCTCTGTGACCTAGTCTAGGTGTTCCTGCTCTGACAAGGGGATTGGACTAGATGATCTATTGAGGTCCCTTCCAATCCCTGATATTCTGGGATTCCTGATCTTTAAATAAATTTTCCCTTTCGGACTTTATTAATTACAATGCCCCTTTCTCTCTTTCATAGTTTTTAACTGTGGATAATTTACAAGTAAGTAATTACGCTTATTGGACAGACAATTCAAGATGTGTTTAATTTGTTATTATCCAGGAAAAAATTACCAGGCCACTGATTTTACTGTTTTATGCTGCCAATACACAAAATATTCACACAAGCTCAAGATTTGATTTCTTGAAGAGCTCTGTGTGAAAACATAAAATTTATTTCCTGTGAATATTTATCCTATTAAAATTCATTCATTCACAGGTTCATTAAAGTCAAACACTGAGAACATGTGACTAACTAAAACTAAGTTCCTGTTACAACTTAGGCAGCTTTTTTAGCACCAGTTAATTAAAATCAAGAAAATAATTTAATACTTCCTTTGTATCAGCAATACATCAATTCATCTCAAGCCATTCTTAATGGATATTCAACCTGTTCTTACAAATCTCAACTTTTCTGTATTTTTAAAATTTTATAAATTCTCAAAAGTTCTCTTAATGGCTATTTCAAGTAATCTTTGCTGCAATAAGAAAGAATAAATCTACTATCTTCAATTCCATCCAGCATACAGAGGCTTTCTGCTCATTCTCCCTACTTTGACTTTAGTTGGTCCTCTTTCAAGTTGGTCATGACGAGCCAACTAAACTCCTACAACACTTCCCTTTTCAGGCAACATGACTTTCCACACATCCCAGGACAAATACCTTTTACAGCAGTATGATACTACCCATTTAGATTCAGTCCTAGTCCCATTAAGATGGCCAGCCTCTCCCACAGATTATTCTCCACTGCATGTGTGTATTAAACTGATTTTATAAACATTTGTTTACAGAACTGATTACATGATGTTTAAAACCTTGGGATAAATAGTGAAATTTGGAAGAAAAAAAAAAATAAATGTTAAGATAAAGGCCATAACATCCTTACACTTTTTCTCTTTTTTTCAACTCCTTTCTTTTCTTCTTGTTTTTTGTTTTATTTTGTTTTTGTTTGTTGTTGTTGTTGGTTTTTGTTGGTTTTTTTAAGTAAATCTTTTAAAGCCAGGATTCTCTGAAGAGAGATACTGTTGGACTGGGTTCACTTCATAGATTTTCATTCCCAATGATAGTTCCCTTTAAAAAAAAAAGAATAGGAAAACTAAGACAAAACTGCCGCAAAGAAAACATGCCTTAAAAAAAACACTGAAAAATTAATCTCTGGATTCTGCATGGGGTACAATGGGAAGGTAAACAGATAAACTTTAGTTATGTGATACAAAGCAGGAGACACACATAATCCTTTTCCCCAGTCCGTACAGACAAAAATATACTTCTTTGGAGAAGCCTATTTAACTTGGCATTTGCACCCTTCCACAGAGCTCAGAGTGTTTAAAAGTCTGATGCACTCTAGAGGTGGAATTTTAGCGAAATAGCAACAAAGGAAATATGTCATGTTACATTTCACCAGGGTCTTGATACACTAGGCACAATGTACCCTAAAGTTGCAACAAATGTATTATTTTAAAAACAAAAAGTAGCTAAATAAAACCTCATCACTCTAAAGCAGAAACCTACATGGAGGAAGTATTAGAGAAACACTGTAGGAATTAAGAGGCTAATTAAAACACACCCTATTCTGAATGATCACAAGGATAAGTGCAACAGTATTATTCCGGGACAGGATCTATGTTTTCCAAAACAATTACTTTCCAAGACAATTACTTTACTCTCATGAAAAAATAAAAATCTTTCTTTCTAGTGGGGAGCCTTTCTGTTGAAATTATAATGAATTTCAATTATATTTTCATGGATTTATGGATTTTAATTCTTTATGAGTGAACTACTTCTCCCACAATTACAGCACAAAACTAGACTGTTGTTGAATTTTATTAATGTTCCAAGCAGTAAGAGAGACTGCAGGACTAAATATATATCTCTGTGCCTGGCAAAAATTCACATCAGTGCAATTAGAAAAAGTCAGAAAGATGCACTGCAGGAAAGAAGAAAAAAGTACTCCTTTGATATGTTTTCTCAGTGAAACATTTGAGTGGTGCCCATTTTCTCTTAAGTCTTAGCTGTCTTATGACAAATCAAAATAATAATTCATTTACATTGCTATAAGTTTTTTTCATCTACAGTTTTCAAAATAGCATTAACAAGGACGCATAACAAGGATTAAGGGTTTCATCTGCCCTGCAGGACCCCAGCTATGTGGTCTTAAACCTGCAATCACACCCCCTTTCTTTGGTTAACGGAATGAGACAATTATTTACAGGTTGAAAAATCCTTAAATTCAAACCTATGCTGAAAACTAGTCTCTAGGTAAGCACCAGCAAGGCCAAAACATTCAAACAACATTCATCAACAATCCCATTTCTTCAGGCTAATTCCAGAAAGAGCTCCTCCCTGCATATCCTTATGTGGCAGAAAGCTTAGCACCATCCCATACTCTTATGAAAAGAAAACAAACTATACAACTTGTTTTGAAGTTTGAATTTGTTCAACATTGAATGCAGTGCAAACTAATTTGCCTGAATTAATTTCTGTACATGGTCAGTTTTGATGCTCTCTATTTTTATCAAACAGATCTTGCAATTATTTAGATGAAATTAATAAGGATTAATTAAGATAATACATTTTAATACTTCCATAATTCCTAAACTTCCCTAAGCTGCACAAAGGGCTGAATACATATTCCAGATACAATTATCTTCTTTACAAAACTAACTCCTGAATTTTGATTTATCTATCTTTAAGCTATGAGGAGACCTGGTATTTGTTCTTGACAAAACCCTCCTTTTGAATCTATGATGGTCTTTATTCCTCAAAATTCCTAGTAAGCACTCATTAAAGAAACTAGCAGGCACAAATATCCTCTACCATATTAATCTTTGCTACCTTATTTAAAACAGTATCTACAGAATATGAAGATAAAATATTCCATCCTATAAGAAATTCAGTTAATTGTGTAGTATTATGCACACTTAAAAGGTGAACAGATTATGTTCACTTCCCTGCTCTCCAGCAAATGGAATAAGAAATGGTTAGCCGCAGCACTGTCAGCTGCGAAGACAAACATAGAGCACCACAAATTGACAGAAAAGAAATATTTCCCCTCATTTAATTTTGCTATTCTGTTTTATTTTACAGTGCAATAGCATGCACTGCTATTACATTTTAATAATTTCAAAGAAATCTCACAAGCACCAGCATTGTCTTCCTCATAAAATGCAAGAAGCACACTCCACAAAACTCCATGGAGTATAACATTTTCTTCACAAAACTTTCACTTCAAACATCCTGTTTTCTGAAGGTATAAGTCTTACAGACTGAAAACCTACATTAAAAACATTCTCAAGCCAGACATGTGCTCATTTCTCCCCTTAAAAATAATTAAAAAAAAAGAACCATTGAGAAAGTCTAGTGTACACTGAACCCAGGACCTTAGCCTGAGAAAGGTCAAGTCTGTTCTAAATGCAGAGCCCATGATATTCCAACAGAGTTCAAAAATCCACATCCTCTGCTCCCCTACTCCAAATATAAATCCTGAATTGTTTAGATAAGCTTTCTGGGACAAAGGTTAATGAGTATTTGGATCAAAACTCAATAGTAATCAGCATTGTCAAATTAATCATTCTTTTTTGTTGCATTTCCCATTTCTTCCCTAGGGAAAAAAAAACAGTTAATTCAAATTTGCAAAAAAAAGCAAAGAACTTTTCAAAGACTATTTTTCCTAAGCATGAATACTACCTACGTATCATACAGTCCCTGAATAGTCACATAATGATTTATCAGTTACTATATTTCTATTTGATTTTTCCAAACTATAATCAAGATATTAGTTTGTTGTATACTTAGGACAATCTTCCAACACTCGGAAAGCAGATTGGTGGTTAAAATGAAAATGTAGTATTTATAATGGAGGAGAGTTTTCTGATAGAAACAAGCAGTGAAATTAAATTGAATACTTATGTCTACATCTCTGAAATTAAGTAGAAAACCAACAGTTATTAGAGTTCAGGACTGAGGGCAGTAAGTGTATTAATGACCATCACAATTAACAGACACATCCATCACTAAGCATCTGTAATTGCTCACATCTGCTGAGATAATTTGTTAATTGCCTACCTCACAAACACAACTCCATTTGCAGTTGCATCTCACTGTTCTAGAGCATTGAATTACATACTATGGGGAATGGGAGGGCACAAGATTTAAAGAGGCCAGGAAGTCCTGGACAGCTACATACTTCCTTACTCTTACTCAGATCACAGTAACAAGGATATGTTGGTTGGTGATTTGTTTAGTGCTTCTGTGTTTTGGTTTTTTTCCTCCAGGAAAAGCTCTCCACAGAACTACAAGTTTAATTTAATCTTAAATCAAGTTCTGTCAGATGCTACTGTGTTAACTAGAACCTTACAGCAATCTAATACAGATTGAACTAGGCAAGCTATTAAACAGGAAACTGAATCCCGCTGACACAGAATTTAACTGCTAATAATTCAATCCATTTTTTGAGATTAAAGTTTGAAACTTTCTACCTAGGATCCTCTAGAAAGCAGAGGAAGCAGCACTACTGCTACAGGATTGGCTCCAAGATATCCAGTTACACAACTCTGACTTCAATATTCATGAAATTTTTTTTAAAAGTGCTTTCACAGCTTCAAGTAAGAAGGGGAGGAGGAGGAAAACAAACCAAAACACCACATGAAAACATACTAACAGGGGCTCTAAACCTGCCATGCTATCAAACAAGGATTTGAGGGTTGGAAGCAAAGGCCTCTACTTCAGAAGGTACAGTTTCTGAAGCTCCCATGTATAAATCTGGAAACAGTTCCCTTCTCCTAATCCCAAAATTGTATACCTCTTCAGTGTAGGATTTCGGATCTCCAGCAACCCATAGCAGTACACTCACTCTCAAGCCTCTCAGCTCCTCATTTGAAGCACATAGCAAACACACTTCAGTCAAAAATTGAGCTTGATTTTTACAGCAGTTAGCTCACTTCCATTCAACAGGAGAAATAAATAATGAGCATCCAGTGTATTCCCACTTTGTCCTCAATGTTTCTGCTACTTAGTGCTTTGGTACTATAAAGGAATAGGAAGAATCTTAAGACACTAGAGGGATAGGAGAAAGAGAGAGGCAAAGTGACCAAGATCAAGCAAAGTGACAAAGGTAGTACACCATCTGGTTTCAGGAGCCATGGGGCTAGAGGTCAAGAGAAAAATACCATGCTTGTGCTAGTCCTCCACTGATCCCTTGGGAATCCCCTTCTGCCCTCCAAGCTGGATGTTCAATGCTGTTTTTCATTATTAAGTGCTTAAGATGTCTTTATAATTCATAGAAGACACCTTTAGACTCAGCCCTGTAGAAGAGACTTCTCTAACATTGTTGCTCTTGCCACTATTCTATTAACAGATACTATTAGCTTCCAAATAAACAAATACATTCATAGGTGCACTCACACCTTCATATCATTTCATATTTGCCACCAAACAGAATCACTGTTACATTGGACACACCATATTTGCTGCTTCTGTCAAAGGCAGAATTTCTGCTCTTTTCCCTGCACATCAGGAAAAGGTGCATAAATGTTGACCATGAGATACACATTTTAAAAAGCTACAGAACATGTGGATATTTTGTAAAAAGCTAAAGAGACTAATTATCATTTCACATTAACCACTAAGTTCAGAAAAACTCCAGCCTGTCACCTCAGAACTAGCATACAATCATAAGTGTCTAACAATTCCAGATGGAAAAGTTCGGAAAATATCAAACTTCTGTAAATGCACAAGTTTTGTTACATATTTTAACAGAAAGCTTTGGGATTAGAAACACTGAAATATCAAACATTAAAATGCCTGCTTTGCCTCTTCTGATCAACTCTCAGCCATGAATTGTAAAATCTCATAGAGGCATTGTAATTAGCATGCTTCCTTCCTTTCTGGAACCATGCTGATTTTTTAAAGGGAAGTATAACATTCTCCCACTTACAATCGAATGTAAACTGTATAATTTATTAATTATTTCAGTAGCACTTGATATTTATTTTAATTAATCTTTAAGTCAGACATGAACACTGGGGAGTAACAGCAGGACATCAGAAGCAGCAAAAGTTTGAGTTTTCTTGCTGGAGAGCATTTTTAATGAAAAAGTAGATAATGCCTTTTTTTTTTTTAAAGTATGATAAATAAAGTTGAATGGAATTAAACCATTTACAGTGAATGATTCCAAAGAGAAGAGGAAGCTTCTGAATGCAATGCATGTAGGAGCAGGCCAAGAAATAAGGGATATCAGCCCCATTTCATCTCTGCCTTCCCTACAGAACTGTGCAGGACTGGTAGGGATTGGTAATCTCTGCTAGGACAAGATTAGAAAGTTCAATTACACTTCTACTTCCTCAGGCTGTGGCTGAAGGGGAAAAAACACCCCAAAAAACACCATGGCACTCAGCAGATCTCCTGAGCTATCTGTCCTGATGCAGAGAAAACTTCTCCTTGTCTTATCTATAACCCATGGTTAAACCATAACACATGCACCAGGGACTTTATTTTTGGAGCTAATCCTGAATTGACAGAACTCAGGCTCGTATTCAGAGCTCTGCCAAAAACACCTCCTTGGCAAAGTGGAATCCATGCTGAAGCAACCCTTTCTGTGCCCTAGGGCTAAATGGCAGTCTAGACAAAAGGACCCACAGCCTCCTCTCTACATCTTATGTCACACATTGCTGCAGCAAGCCACACCACCCAGATCCTCTTTCAGAATCACAGAATTGCCTTGAGTGGAAGGGACCTTTTAGATCATCTAGTTCAGCTATCAATCTCATTCTAACATGAACTACCACAAAAGCCTATTTCCAAGCACTATATTCACCCATCTCTTAAATACCTCCAGTAATGATGCCTCAACTACTTCCCTAAGTAGCCTGTTCCAATGCTTCATAACCCTTTCAGGGTAATTTTCTTAATATCTAGCCTAAATCTCCCCTGGTGCAACTGTTTCCTCTTGTCCTATCATCTGTTACTTGGGAGAAGAGACCAATCCCCACGTCTCTTCCTCCTTTCAGGTAGTTCTAGAGAGCAGTGATGTCTCCCCAAACATGCTTTTCTCCAGGCTAAAGAATCCTGTCTCAGATGCAATTCATTAGACTTGCTCACCAGCTTGGCTGCCTTTCTCTGGACCCAATCCAGCACTTTTTGTGGTGAGGAGCCCATCTTTTCCTATTCCAGGAACTTGTAGCTGAACTACAGACTTATTTTTTCCATGACATTAATAACTTGAAGTGGCAACAAGAACATACACTATTTGTTTGTCTTGGTTGTTGCCTCTTTTAAAATCAGGAATAATTTTTCCTGGTACCAGCTGTGCTTCAAACTGATCCTCTGCTGGCCCTTTTATTACAAAACAGGTACAAGATTCTCAAATTTTAACTCTGTTTTCACCTAGTCATGTGAATTATTAAGAAGATACAGGTTTTACATTAACACAGGTCAGTATGCTGCTTTATTTGCCAGCATCCTATCCTCTACAAATACCAGAAGTACATCAACATAAAAAACTTCTATTTTTGGAAAGCACAGGCTCTTTTTCTCAAAGAAATCTGAGGTAGATTAAAATAGCATACAGATTTGTCTAAAAATAGTGCTATTTTCAATGTTTTGTGGTTTTTTTAAGATAGCAATAAAACTAAACATTTTGTTTGTCCATTACCCTAAATAAATCATTTAGTGTTGTGTTTCATTTTCCTTCATCCATCAAATTGCAGCCAGAATAGGAGGAAGAAAAGAGGAAAAGCCATCTTGGAATGACTCCTGTGCCAGAATGCTTCAGGAGCATGGAGCCAGCTCTGGTTTTGTGTGGGCCACTGCCTTTCAGGAATAGTGCACAACACTCACCACTTTTCTCACCCTCCACTCCTATTTTCTTCCTTGTTCCCCCACACTGTAATGTCCAAATCTAGAAAAAAAGAGAGGCACAGAATCTTTACTGAACTTAGAGTTGCAGAAAGAGCAATTACACTCTGTATGCTGTCATGAAAGTGTAGAAACCATCTCAACATAATTGCAAATCAGCTATGAAAGTGCACCATTACCTCAGAAGGATCTCAGTAACTATTCATTTCATAATGCTATGTTTTTCTAACTGTTCAGAAAGTTTAGGACAAAATCTGTGCTAGCTGTCTGTATCAGTTATTCAACAGTAGTCCAGATAATGTTGCTGTCATTTAATTATCATCTGTATATATGAGAACACACTAGTGTGGTGTCTTTCTGGATGACAGTGCAGAATAAGATTAGCAAACAGAGGGAAAAGCACCTGGTCTTATAGTGAGTGTCAGAGTAGAGTTATGTTTGGATCTGTTTGTCAAGGTAGTAGTCTCGTGCAAAGTTCATCTCAGATGAATAATGTATTTGCTGCACAACGTTAAATTTACTCTCACTGGGGAACTTACCTTCTGGGTATCTCAATTCAAAAGAGTGGAGTATGTGCTTTGGTGGGGGTTTCTTCCTCAAATTTTTCTGCCCTTGCTGAATTTGTACCCTCTGAATTTTGCCCCTTCTTCACAGATACATCAATTGAGGGTTTTATAGAACTAATAAGACCCAAGGAGTCTGCAAAGTTTAGGCAGCAGCTTTATAAGTGGCAAGATGGGGCTTATTTGCACGTCCTCAGAAGCTGGTTAGAGTGTAGTGAAACACTTCGTGTGGAGCTGTTGGCTGTTGAGAGCTTCAATTCCAACCTCTGAAATAGTAACATATGAACAAAGTAATCTGGAATGACTTAGATCACTCAGTTTGTTTCTGTTTTTAAGACAATATTAGCATATCCTCTGGCAAGGGGATTGGACTAGATGATCTCTTGAGGTCCCTTCCAATCCCTGACACTCTGAGATTCTAAGAAAAGAAGGGATAAATTTCACCACCTGCTGTCTCAGACAATGCTTTCCCTTCAGAAGAAAAAGTTATTGGATGTATTTTAACTGACTCAAAGTAAACTCAGAGTAAAGAAAATAATTTGGCATTTGTGTATGTGAAGTAAAACCCACATTCGTTCCTAATATTCACAACATATCAGAAAGATTGTAAGTATCTCATAATATTTTCCCTACCACTGAAAATAGAAAAAAACACCTTTTCTCTAAACAGAGATAAGCTCAGATGGTTGAACTTCCAAAAACATTTTTAGAGCAACTGAAGACAACTTGACACAGTATTACCCTACATACTGCCTAGCAACCCCATCCTTATTTCTACCCCTTACACAAGAGTTAGCAGTTCCTCTAGGCCTTTCACACATGTCCCCACCAAGGAAAGGCTCAAAAATGTGCAATCCAGGTGTGCTCAAACTATTTTGTAACTCACCAGTGGGAACTCCAAGGCACATGGTGATTAGGCTGTTAGTAGCATCCATGTTTTTTTCTGACTCTCATCCTAATGGCAATGCTTGTTTTTGTGGGGGCAGGAACTACTGCCCAGAGAGGGTGTGGAGCCTCCTTCTCTGGAGACATTCAAAACCAGTATGAATTAATTTCTGTGTGACCTAGTATAGCTGTTTCTGATCTGGCATGGGGATTGGACTAGATGATTTCTTGAGGTCACTTCCAATCCCTGATATTCTGTGATTCTGTAATTTTACACTGCTTCGGATACTGAATATTTCCACCACTCGCATGCTTCTGTCTCTCTAAAAGCCTCATTCCACCAAATGAGCATATGACCTAAAATAAGATGAAGATTTTACCCCCTTTTCTACACTAAATTAAAGTCCTTGAAGTAATTGGAGACAGACGCTTCATAAACTTCATAAAAGGTTCCTCTGCAAATCCCATCTTTCTTTTTCTAATCAGTGCATGGAGAAATGCAGTGGAGAAAGAAGCTGCTTTTCACAAGCAGGCAGCAAAAATGGCACTTTCAAGGTCACAGTCCAGATAAGAAGTTACAGAGCACAAACAACATAACTTTCCTTTTCATAATTGTTTTCTGAATCTGTCTGGTCACTCTGAGTTCGTGTCATCATTTCCCTTTTTTATACGCCTTGTTGCTTTGTGTATTTCAGTGAATCTTCAAATACAATATCAAATGCAGACAATATAATGAGAATTAAAGCTCTTGGAAACCCTGTGCTCTGAATTCAATTAGCAGTACGAAGATCCTAGTAGTCAGCAGCAAGTCCATAACATGTAATAGGATTACTTTGGAGTTCAGGGATGAATAAATTCCTACCCAAATAGAATCATAAAATCATAGAACAGTTTGGGTTGAAAGGGACCTTAAAGATCATCGTATTCCAACCCCCCTGCCATGGGCAGAGACACCTCCCACTAGACCAGGTTGCTCAGTGCCTCATTCAGGGGGAACTTAAACACCTCCAGAGAGGGGGCATCCACAAACTCTCTGGGCAACCTCTTCCAGTGTTTCACCACCCTCACTGCAAAGAATTTCTTTCTTATCTCCAGCATGAATCTATCCTCTTCCAATTTATATCCATTATTCCTAGTCCTTCCATCACATATCCGATTAAAAAGTCCTACCCCAGCCTTTCTGTAGCCTCCTTCAGATACTGAGAAGCTACTATGAGGTCCCCCCTGAGCCTTCTCTTCTCCAGGCTCAACAACCCTAACTCCTTCAGCCTGTCCTCAGAAAGGAGCTGCTACAGCCCTCTCATCATCTTCATGCTCCTGCTCTGGACTTGCTCCATCAGCTCAATGTCCTTCTTATGTTCAGGGCTCCAGAACTGGACACAATACCCCAGGTGGAGCCTTCATTTTGCGTTCTCCTCCCTTAGAAGTATGTAAGTATACACTGTAACTTTTTATATTGCAGTCTAGCTCATTTCAGAAGTCCATTTCCTTCACCTGCCTTTCAGTGCTTGATTTGCACCAAAACTATATTTAGCTGCAACAGCAGGAGCAAAAGTTGCAAAAAGCAGCTACGTTTGGGAGTGATTATATATGTCTGCACTCCCCAGGATTTACAAATTTACAGCCTCTGACTCAGAGGGGTGAACTCAGAGCAACACCACACAGCACCTGGCCTGGGTCTCCCATGAGGGCATCATTACAGCCTTCCACTGCCTGATACCAAGAGTAAATGCTTCATGCACTGATCAGGTGGATATATTTGAAGATACAGGGCCTTAGAGGATACCATTAGAGGATTTTATAAAACATGGGAATCTAAACATGAAACAGGCTTATTTTATTCCCAGGTGCACTCTCTGCTGGTAGTATGGGTATCTCCAGAACCATACCTTTGGTTAGTCTCTTAAAGATCTATTTAACTCCATACAAAGTCCAAGAGCATGGACAAACAAATAGAATGAACAATCAAGGAATTCTGTTACAGTGTCTACAGTTTAAAATACATAAAGTTACCCTTTATTAATAGAATTTATACTGTCTGTATTTGCTGCCACTCTCATCTCAGCATGCTCTCTACACGGAACCACAGTGGGAAGAGAGGGAATGAAATTTAATTACTCTACCACCATACAGAAGAGTTCCTTTCAAGCTTGAAATTATGACTCCCAAAGTTACAAGAAATCATTTCCAGACACAAAAGCCCAGAGCAGTGGAACCATTCACCACACTGGAGTCAATCCCAGAAGAAATGTAGAGCTACAGCATGGAGCATAGCTTGAGAAAATTAACTTTTAAATAACTGCTCCAGGAATCAGCCTGAACAAACCAAACCAAACCAAACCTAGCACAGCCCTGATCCATGCTATGAGGAAGTTAAGCTCATAAATAGCCCAGAGTCAGCCCATAATACACATGCAAATCAGAATCATAGAATCATAGAATAGTTTGGGTTGGAAGGGACCTTAAAGATCATCTAGTTCCAAACCCCCCAGCAATAGGCAGGGACAATTCTCACTACACCAGTGCCTTATCCAGCCTGGCCTTAAACACCTCCTGAGAGGGGGCATCCACAACCTCTCTGGACCACCTCTTCTGGTGTCTCACCACCCTCACTGCAAAGAATTTCTTTCTTATCTCCAGCCAGAATCGATCCTCTTCCAATTTACATCCACCATTCCTAGTCCTTCCATCACATATCCAATTAAAAAGTCCTACCCCAGCCCTTCTGTAGCCCCCTTCAGATACTGAGAAGCTACTATGAGGTCCCCCCTGAGCCTTCTCTTCTCCAGGCTCAACAATCCTAACTCCTTCAGCCTGTCCTCAGAAGGGAGCTGCTACAGCCCTCTCATCATCTTCA
>VZTY01002308.1:2673-38089 GCA_013400935.1 Turnix velox | reverse complement strand
TCAATTTTTCTATCTCTTTTCTAGTGCTCTGGCTACACGAGTTATGCCATGGGTTATGTAGGTACTATATTGCCAGATACTACCTTTACTACAGTTAGAATCATTTGGGGTGAGAGGGGGTCAACTACAATGGAAATGCTTATTTGGTAAACAGAAGGGTTAGTCTTCTTCTGGTAGAAATGCCTAAAAACTTTCATGAACTGAACGACAACTGAGCTCTTTTGCTGGTAAGAATTCACAAAGCTCTGCAGTACTAGCACACTGGAAGGGGCAAAAAGCTTAGATGTAATTATTACCAGCAGGTGGTATGCATTAACTACTTTTTTCAAACCCGCAGGCTATTCAGCAGCTTTAGAAACAATAAAACCCTCAAGACTTGAAGAAAAAGAAAAAAAGTTTAAAAAAAAAATCATTAACAAATCTTATGCATTCATGATAAACTGCAATTAGAAGTAGGCATTCATGCAGGGAATAATTAGCAATATACCTCAACATTATTGAATGTCAATGAAGTCAAGAATACTCTTCACGACAGAAGAGGTGGCCCAGTTGTATTTAAAAGGAGGCATGAGCAATTCTGTTAAATGCAGGAAAAAATGCCACCTTCAAAACATTGCTGCAGCCCCCTGCAGGAAGTTTCACCTCTTCTTGTTCTTCCTTTAGCCCCAGATTAGAGCAATCTGGAAACATGAAATTGTTACCATGGCACAAGTTAAGGACTAAAGTATAATTGAAACTAGAAGAAAGATATAAAAATGTCCCTTACTTCCCCAGTGTATCTCCTTATCTCTACATGTCTTGTCCATTTACTCTCCTAACAAGTAAATTTATTCTGGGCAGCTTTCTCTCTCCAGATCTAGGACAGACATATGAAAGCAGGCTGGACTCAGCCATGCATCAGGACATGTCAACAAGTTCTAAATGCATAATATCCCACGGACTGAAGCAGAAGTAACAGATTTGATTTATCAGACTGAGGCTGACACTTTGCAGTCAATAGAAAATGTTTGACTTGGAAACTGAGTAGATTTGGTCTGGAAGTCACTGAGAAAAAATAAATGTGCCCCCAACATGTCAGCATGAGGGGGTCACTTTGCTTTTCTGACCACAATTCTACTTTAAAACTAACCTTTCAGTAGCTGGTCAGTTTTAGTCATCAATCCTACCACTGCTGAAAAGAAGCAGCAAAAACACCCATTGACTTCCACAGGAACAGGATGAGGCTCTTTATAGCATAAATGATAGTCTTATGACACACAAAATGACTGTAAAAAATCTCAGTCTGATTTAGGCAGGCAGAAAATATCCCTATTGACTCAATGCAGATCACTAGAGACCTTCAACCATTTGTTTTCTGTTCAACAAACAGAACATGGGTTTATGCATTGGTTGTTGTTTTTTTGGAGTCTTTTTATAAACCAAGGCAAAGATAGGCCAGAAAACAAGATCTACAAGATCCCAGGTGGAATCTTAATTTAATTTTTGTAATACAGCAGAATATCTCTAATTCTTAAGTATACTTAGCAGGCAAGCACAGCCCCCTGGACTAAGGCCAAATTGTATAAACTCTAGTGGTCTACACTGACTTGCAGATTCTGGGCAATCAGAATCAAAGGCTGTGGGAGGAGACAAGCAGCAGACATTGCTGAGTTCAGTCCGGGATAGGGTCACACACTCAGCACAAGCCTGTTCAGCAAGGTTCCCTCTGGAATCATTACTGTGAAGTAACCACAAAACATCACTCCTTCAGCCCTCTAAAAGGTGAGGAAGTATTCTTACAACTCCTAACACATTTTAGGTCATAATTATCTGGGCTAGGGGGGGTTTGGCTGTTTCCATGTGAACCAAAATGTGAGTTATTAATATTTTCTTAACGAAAAAAAAAATCAGCACATAAAACTGAGAAGATCAGTTATTATATCAGTTATTTCACAGTTATTCTGTGAAAATCAAGGAACTTAAAGAAAGCAATTGTAAGGAAAAGTTAGCGCTGTACTTTCTCTATCTAGCAGAAAAAGTTCCATGAACCATTTCTGAACTTAAGTAACATCCTAGATGTTCTATGGTCCTTTGGGCTGAAAATATGCTTTGGGTAGTTGTGGAGCCCAATAAACAATAAATTGCAGGGGACTGGTCTTGGTTTTCCTCCTGATTTGGTAATTTCTGGCAACATCATTTTTTATTTACCAAGACCCTCAAAGAAAAAGTGAATGTTCAATGGCAAATGTGTTAGGATGTGTTAAGATATGTTACAGCAGGGGGAGTTGGAACTAGATGATCTTTAAGGTCCCTTCCAACCCAAACCTTTCTATGATTCTGTGTGACATCTGTGCTTTGGGTCTACTCACAACCCTTGAAGTTAGATGATATAGTCACATTACTCATCGCTTACCAAACTCTGGCTATTCCCCTCTACTCCTCAGTCGTACTGAAAACACTTGAGTGCCTTAAATGGAGCAGTATTATTGTAACTCAAGTGGTCAAGTTACAGGGCCACTAAAACTCTCCTATTCCATTGCCCTCTGGGTAATGATTGATTCTGAGACATCAACAGCCCTCAAAAGGGAAATCTGATACTTCTTTTATTACCTTCAGTGAAACATTCTACCACAGAAAGTTGTCCCCAGCATAACATAATTAAATGGATTTCTTTTCACCTCTTTGTTTTTTCTTCTCTGGCAAATCTGTTCAGTAACAGTCCGTTTGGTTCCTGCATTTTAGTGTGTCTTCTTCAAATCTTGTAGCTCTATCAGAAACTGGAAGTCTTCCCACCCCCCACACTGAGCTATCATCACTATATCAACAGTTCTGAGCAGTTACAGTTTTATATAAACTAATTAAAGCTTCACATAGAACCTGAGCTAATTAAAAAACCCATCAAATTAAGTATGAAACAAACTGGCTGTAGCTAGGTATTGAGATGATGCATATACCTGCTGATCAATGTTCTATTCTTCTTCTCCCTCCTGCTTCTTTCAGCAGCAGAGTCAACAGCTGTGAGAACATGAAGCATCTGTAACAATTCAAGATTCAGATGTTAAATCCTGAGGTATTTTTTCCCCACAGTCATAAGCCCCCCTTAAGTTTCTCTACAATATGCTCTGCAGTGTAGTATACCTGGGGCTTGTTTCTATTCCTGAATTCTACAGTCCTACAGCTACCTTTGATGGTTTTTTTTTATTATTACTACTATTATCCTCACTATATGCATGAAATAAAATAATTTTTAAATTTCTCATGAGAGTCTAAAGTGCGAGAACTTCTCCCAGACAAATACAGTCCAAAGAACAGTGATAAGTTTACACAATACCCTCAAGAAAAAAAAAAGAAATAACTCAAACCCAAATGCTTTCTGTGAACATGCTGTGTTTTCCACTTCTCATTTCTAAGCCAGAAAGATACACGATCTTCTATGCTATACCAAATCTTTAAGGTCCCTTCCAACCCTCAGTACTTTACAGTACTTTACAGTACTTTTCATTCAGTTTTAATGAAAATAGGTCCTTTTCAAAATTAAGCAATAAGATACACTTCTAACGTGGCACTATCAAGTCATTTTCGAGTCACACCAGCCCCAACTAGATTTCAGATTAAGAAAAACATTCCATGGCTTTTGTTTTAATTCCAGTGTCAGTAATTGCTTAAATCTCCAGCCCAGAAATGCTTGCATTCTCTACTGCACCAAGCAAAACAAAACCCCGAGTAAGAACTTGAGAATAAAGCTGACCATACTAAACAGTAACAATTTCCATTGCCCATACAGAGAAAAATTCAAAAAGTACATAAATATACTGATTAATAGTAATTTGGATCATAAAAATCAATTCTAGAATCTCAGATTTTATCTATCTATAAAAACATAACCAGAATAGCTACTTGTTACTATTTTTATCTGCAGTAGAAATCTATGTCTGAACCTTTATCTTGGACTATAAGCATTTTATTCTGATGAAAATGTATTTAGTAAAGCATTAAGTAGCATAAATGAAAGTATGATGTATTTAATTAAAAAAAAACTGACCGTTAAAAATTAAAGCAAATTATAAGATTTGGTATTAGAAGGTTTATTTAAAAAATACTTGGACTATGAATCACTAGTTTTCCAAGGACAATTCCACTGAGAGCTGCTGAAGTGGTCCAGCTGGAATGATACACCATAATATGCTAATAAATGTAGCTAATTATACACTATTTGCAATTTTTCTTGGATTATTTTAAAGACACACAAGTCTTTTAGAGGGTGAAATCAAAATCACATAGTTACATTATGACTTGACTGTTCTGGCTGATAGATTTTGGAATGCTTGGAGCCTTTCAATATGAATTAAATGCAATAGTGATACCTTAAAGAACTTCTAAGGGTTTTTTAAAGATTAATTTGTGGCTCAATTGTAATTGCAATAGGAATGAACTTACAAGGACAATCAACTAAGTTTACCATCAAATAAAAAATACTTCCACAAAACTGGATATCGGTACTAATGCAAATACTAACTTTTCTCTTTGGACAGTCTTAATCTGAGGTACTATGATGTTACATGAAAAAAGAGTGAAACTAGCCACCTCGTGGTCCAATTCATTGCAATGACTTTTTTTTTTTTATAATTTAGATCTAAAGAGCAAGAAGCTCTCTAACTGCATGTTACAGTTCTACACACATACATAGTGTTATATTTAAAAAAAAAAATTCTAAAAGCAGTCTCAAATTTAAAAGCAACCAGGTCAGCTGAGATGGTTACCATCAGTAATAGAGCACTACATTTGCATTTGTCACCTTTAATCTGTTAAAATCCATCAGAATTATAGAATAGCTGAAGAAACCATCTCCCCTGCTCAAAGCTGCTCCCTGTGCAAGCAGACCCTGGCCTGTGTGGCTGCTGGGGCTTGTCCTCCCTAGGGGCAAGCCCCAGCAGCCCTTCAGCCCTGCTGAATTCCATGAGGTCCTTATCAGCACACTTCTCCAGCCTGCCTTTGTCCATCTTAGTGGTAACTTTGCACTTGAGTGTACTAACTGGTACTTCCAATTTAATGCTATCTGAAAATTACACAAGAGTGCAAGTTCCTCTCTACTCAGCTCACCGAGGGATTCCAGTTGTTACTGGCCTCCAGACAGATCATAACCTATTAGCTGCTGCCTTTGCAACCCCACCATCTATCCTGTTTTTTATCCATCTGGTTTCACACCCATCCAGATCATCATGTTACAGTATGGATGAAGAATGCTGTGGGAGTCAGCATCAAAGACCTTGTCAAACCTGAAGCAATGGTATCAACTATTGTCTCCTTACTCACCTGTGTAGGCATTTTATGATAGAACGCAGGCTGATTAGATGTGAGCTACCTGTGCTAAATCATGGTACCTTTGATATCCATGATGAGCTTAGTTGTTTCTGAGCCCAGAAACAACTTCCAAGTGGACTGCTTCCAAGATTTTCCCTGAGAACTTGACTGAGGTTGATTGACCTGCAATTCCTTGGATTGTCCCTTCTGTATTTTTCTTGAAGATGGGTGCAAGTTTTACCATTTTCCAGTCATCAAAAACATGCCAACTTCCATAAACTCTCAAAAAAGATAAAATGCTGTATCAGTACCCTGGGATTGAGATCAGCTAGTCCCATGGATTTTTTATGACTAATAACTGTCCAATGCTGCTCAAACTGTTTCAACTGCAGGCTACTTCTGAAAGTAGCAGGCATGCTTTTCATCCTGCTCATGGCTACGTACACTCCCATCCTTGACTGCAATATTTGCAATCAAGTGTTGAGTCAAGTCAGTTAATTGATCCAAGATAAATCAAATGCAATAATTTTTTTAAATTTATTTTTATATTAGATAATCTATTTAATGAAGGAGCTATAACACAATGAGATTTAATGTTACAGAAGTCATAAGAGTCCATGGGAAGGAATAGGGGGAGAGTTGGACGTAAACTATCTTCTATCATATTATGATGCAACGCTGAATCTTTTCCTCAGTGTCTTCCTGAATCCAAGCAACAGCAACCACATTAAGTTTGGAGACCAGGCATCTCCTGAAGAATAAGAAACTAATAATAGATGTTGAGTATTTAATTTTTTTACTTTATTCCTCTAATACATATTGGACATACGACAAATTCAGCCTGAAAGCACACTCTACTTTACAGTATTTATGCAGCAGAAACTAGGAGTTTAGCAATTGCTTACTTGTGTTGTGAAAAACCTCATCTAAAATATGCTAGTAAATGGTGCCATATAATTCAGGCAAATATTATGCCACATAAAAGACAGGCAAACATTAACAAATATATTAAATATTTAATAGGAATACATAGGTACTTTAAAAAGAAACTGTGTTACTCTTTCTCACATCCCATAATGATTCAAGTCAAGGATTTATAGAGAGATAAGCTTGACTGAGGGAAAAAAATAATCCATCCTCTGAGTTGTCTATACTGTTCAAATACATAGCTTCTGCAGAGCATATCTGCAATCAAAAAATGCAAGAGATGTGATTTTGAAAGCTGCGAGAATTGCAGATGACAAGGAACATGCTCAGCTGGAGTCTTTCTTCATCTCTAAACTGGTGGAAGCAACCTCTAGCCTCTCCTGATTATTGAAAGAGGTGACATTAAACTTGAAGGGCCCCAAGCCAAGGGCAAGACATTACAGTTCAACGCTAACATCTGAAGTCCCATGCAGAAGTACCATCCATTACAGATCACATGTATTTCCTTGATATCTTCCACATTTACTTGAGATAAGCACACAGGTGTCGGCAGAATGATTAAAATTCAAAACACCACTTTATCTCCCTGTAGCTTTCTTGGGAACAATCAGTAGGACTCTCATCCCAACATAGACTAAAGAAACATCAGTGACTACTAAAAAGTATTTGCCATCACAGCAGGAACATGTTAAGTGTCATTTTAAGCCCTAAACTTTAGTAGTGAATGGAGCTTTTCAATAAAAGTCAATGTTCATTACAGTCTATTTTTCTTACTTTGTTTCAATGCTGTACTCATACCATCTGTTTCCAGGGCCCCATTTCTTTCATATATTTTAGTAGATAAACCTTAAAAAATATTCCTCAATCACAAGATTATTTAATTACCATAGGATGATACTCCCTGTCTTATTTTAAAACTCTTGCAAACCAAATCTGGAAAATAACTATTTTTCTCACAGTGCTAAAAGGAGAGGGGGCAGAATCTTCAATACTTTGAATTATTTTAGCAAGCAATATTGCTTTCCAGACAGATTTTGATTTTTTAAATGTTTTCTGAGATTATTAATAACTTCCTCTGTATGCTGCTAATGTAAATTACAGAAATTAAATGGTAGTGCAGAGCACAGTTAAAGACATGGTTTGTATTTCTGTTACTAATGAAACTGACTAATTTGAGATAATACTGCCAGAGGCACTAAAAATTAAAGAGTGTGATCTTTGTACTGGGGTTTGAGTACAAGCACCCTCTGCAAGCATTTAGCCTTGCAACTCAGGTTTTGCTGATGTGGAATCGAGTTGAAAGTTTAACTACATAGAAATAGATTTCTGATTTCTGGGAAAAGCCCCTAATAGGAGACCCAAGCAGAGCAGAATTTTGTCTAAAATTAGAATTTACAAAGGATGGTCTATACCATTTAAAATCTCCTGCCTGTTATCATTATCACCTTAAAAGTTCAAGAATTTTTCAAGGTTCCCATAGAATCCTAGAATCCACAGCCTCACTGGGCAACCTGTTCCTCAAAGATCATCTAGTTTCAACCCCACTGCCATAGGCAGGGACACCTCCCACTAGACCAGGTTTGCTCAATGCCTCATCCAGCCTGGTNGCTACTATGAAATCCCTCCTGAGCCTTCGTTCAACAACCTAAATTCCTTCAGACTGTCCTCAGAAGGCAGTTGCTCCTGCCCTCCCATCATCTTCGTGGTTCTCTTCTGGACCTGCTCCAACAACTCAATGCCCTTCAAATATGTTGAGGGCTCCAGAACTGGACACAATTCTCCAGGTGGGGACTCACCAGAGCCGAATAGAGGGGCAAAATCACCGCTCTTGACTTGCTGGTCACACTTCTCTCGATGCAGTCCAGCAGGATATGGAGTGCAAGACTCGTGATGAGACTAATTTTATATTATAATATTTGCATTACGGTGAAATGTAGAGGCCTTCATTATGTGTGAGTCCTTCAAGTTATACATTCAAAAGATAATCTGTGTTCTGAAAACAGATGTTAAATTAACACGCGATTTATGTACTTAATTGCTTAAAGTAAGAAACTGAAAATCAACTTGACAGTTTGTCTTGCGATAACATAACATCAGTGGAGAACTTCCATAATCCAAAGTACACCATTTACCCAGTTTTTTAAAGATTCTTCCATACTTTCCATTTCAGGAGGATGGAGTCAGGCTTTTCTCATTGTCATCCAATGACAGCACAAGCTGGAATACAGAAGTCCCACAGAAATATAAGAAAAACTTTTTCAGTGAGGTTGACACAACACTGGCACAGGCTGTCCAGAGGGGATGTGGGGTCTCCTTCTCCGGAGACATTCAAAACCTGCCCGGATGTGTTTCTGTGTGACCTGATCTGGGTGTTCCTGCTCCTGCACTGGACTAAATGATCTCTTGAGGTCCCTTCCAGTCCCTGATATTCTGTGTTTTTTTTAACTTATTGAGCTGAAATAACGTGATCATTTTGCTATTTGGTTTCTCAGCACACATGCACAAAGAGTTGTGCTGGTCACGTGAGCAGGAGGGACAAGACTATAAGAACCCAGTATTGCCATGAATGATCCGAGTAAGAAAAATCAGGGAGGGGAAAAAGCCAATTTGAGGGCTTTATTTTACCAAAAAACACTCCATAAAGCATGATAGGGGCAACCCCCAAACATATCTCCAGTTTAGCAACTTTTAAGTCAGAGACTCAGTCATGTCTGCCTGTTTGTTCTTAAACATATTTTCCTCCAGTAAGCATTTCCTAAAGTTATAGCTAACCTGTTCAAAGATATTGTTTGCCTCTTTTTTTTGAGCTCATGTAAATCAGTTGTAATATCTACCATACCAAAGTAATGCTTTATTGAAGTGTTTATACAGCCTGGAGGTGTTTAAGGCCAGGCTGGATGAGGCACTGAACAACCTGGTCTAATGGGAGGAGTCCCTGCCCATGGCAGGGGGGCTGGAATGAAATGATCTTTAAGGTCTCATCCAACCCAAACCATTCTATGATTCTATACAACACACAAAAGTTTTGACTGAAAAGAGTGAAGGAATCAGAATAAATTAATACATTCAAGTCACATAAACCAAATAAACAGACTGATAGATTCTATGATAGACTCATAGAATGGTTTGGGTTGCAAGGGATCTCAAAGATCATCTAGTTCCAACTAGTCTTCCCACTAACTAGACCAGGTTGCTCTCAGATCTTCTGGATTTGCTACCAGGTTCTTCTCATGATCTAAGATGTCTCACCATTTTAATCCTGGGCAAAACTTGAGGACCAAGTCATGACTTGAGGCATTGAGTTGTGTGAGTGACGTTTGAGCTGCTGGGGCAGAGCCACACATGTCCCCATGGTGGAGTATTTCATAGAATCATGGGAAGATTTGGGGTGGAAGATACTTTAAAGACCATCTCATCCCCCCACTGCCCTGGGTAGGGACACTTCCCACCACCCCAGATTGCTCCAACTGCCCATCCAGAGATGGGGCAGCTACAGTTTCTCTAGACAGCTTGAACCAGTGTCCCACCACCCCTAAAGTCAACAATTTCTCCCCAAAAATCTCATCTAAATCCCCCCTTTCTGAGAGGAAATTCATTCCTTCTAATGCCACAGGTCCTCTCCCTCATCCATTGTCCCTCTCCAGCATTTCTCTAGGGATTGAAAGGGACTTGAAGTTCTCCTTAGAGTCTCCTCTTCTCCAGGCTGAACCCCCCCCCAAGCTCTCTCAGCCACCCCTCACAGCAGAGGTGCTCCAGCCCTCCCAGTATGTTCCAACATGAAAAACACACAAGTGTAACCTGGATGTTGCAGTAGTCTCTTAGTCATCATTGGACTAACTAAACCTGTGCACCCAAGTGTTTTATGCACTTCCAGAGCTGAACAGCCCTCAGAGAGCACTTGAGCCTTACATCAAAACCAGACACAGAGTAGATGCAAGGTGTCTTTTCTACAAGTTTAGTCCCTTGTGCCTCACCTTCCACATTCCACTGAGCACCTCACACTATAATTCTATGATTCTATGATTTGTTGTATTTTCATGCTTCGGAGACATGCTGTATGACTCATCTGAGCACTGCCCACCACATAACTTTAAATTTAAACTCTATAAAAGGATTTCCAGCCATAAAAGGGCACACCCATTCAAGCTCTTTGCAAGATCGCATGTTTAGTGAGTGACAAGAGTTTTGAAACTTGTAGCAAAGAACACCAAGAGCAAAACACTTAGAGAATCATAGAATAGTTTGGGTTGGAAGGGACCTTAAAGATCATCGAGTTCCAACCCCACTGCCATGAGCAGGGACACCTCCCACTAGATCAGGTTGCTCAGCGCCTTATCCAGCCTGGCCTTAAACACATCCAGAGAGGGGGCATCCACAAGTTGGAAGCTTTTCAAATAAATATAAATAAATAAACAAATAAATCTATCTTTATAGTTTCCACAGTTTCACGTTCCCACACGACAGCCTGCAAAGAAACTTCCAGCAAAAATAAACAAACACCGGGAAGTTTGGAAGAAACAGAGGAAGGAAGGAGGAGAATGGAGGAGGGCGCCTGTCAAAGATGAAAAACCACACACACACCACCCCCTCTCCCGTTTCCCCCCTGGGGCGTTCGGTACCTACCAGCCTGTCCAGCGGGGCGGGGCAAACCGGCGGAGGAAGGCGGGCTGAGGGGCGGGCTTGCCCGAGGGGCCGCGCCCGGTAGCCCCCCCTTGGCTATAAAGAGTTGGAGGCGGCGAGGCCGGGCCTGGGGGCGGTATGAGCGAGGTGAAGGTGGCCGTGCTGGGTGGGAGCGGAGCCGGCAAGTCGGGTAAGGCCTGGTTTTACTGAAGGGTTGAAGGGAGGGAAGCGGGACCCCGCTAAGTTTGGTGTCTGCTTTCCTTCCGCAGCGCTAGCGGTGCGGTTCCTGACCCGGCGGTTCATCGGGGAGTACGCGTCCAACGCCGGTGAGCTCCGCGGGGTGCCGGCGACGGGATGCGGGGAGGAGCGGGACGGGGCCGGGTTGAGGGGAGGGGGGGGAGGGAGAGGGGCTGGTTTCAGGGATGGGGGTGGAGGGAGGCGACGGTAGCGTACTCGGTTGCGGGGAGGGTCGCGGCTGGAGCCCTCAACAGAAGAAGGACATTGAGTTGTTGAAGCGGATCCAGAGGAGGGCTGGAGGACCTCTCTTAGGAGGAAAGACTGGTGGAGTTGGGGTTGTTGAGCCTGGAGAAGGGTCGGGAGGTACCTTATAGTAGCTTCTCAATAGCTGAAGTGGGCTACAGAAAGGCTGGAGTGAGACTTTTTAATAGGACATATGATGAAAAGACTAAGAATAACGGATGTAAATTGGAAGAGAGGAGATTCATGCTGGAGATACGAAAGAAATTCTTTACCGTGAGGGTGGTGAGACGCTGGAACAGGTTGCATAGAGAGGTTGTGGATGCTTCCTCCCTGGAGGTGTTTAACCCCAGGCTGGATGAGGCATTGAGCAACCTGCCTGTTGCTCGTTGGAGGTGGCCCTGCCTGTGGCAGGGGGATTTGAACTAGATGATCTTTAAGGTCCCTTCCAACCCAAACCATTCTATGATTCTGTAGTAAGCTCAATTAGAAGGGAGATCAAGTAGAGAGTAGAGAAACAAACATGAGGGAAAAAAACCAAACAAACCAAACTTAGCACCTACTCTGTTGATCGAACATTATCTTCTGGGTCTAAGAGGAGGGTTGAAACAGGTCACTATGGAAAAGATGTTTATCGAAGTGGAGAGCCAGATCTCCATATTTTATCTCATCCGTGTTTGTTACATTAGGAAGAGGACACATGAAGGGTACAGTGGAAACAAATTTTTGCTAATTAAAAAAGATTGTTTTAAGTAAAAGAAAAAACCCCAAACCTGTAACTTAGAAGCTGGGTTCTAAGCTCCATAAGATAATAGTATTGGACTGCAATCAGTAGATTTAAGGCCAGACTGGATGAGGTGCTGAGCAACCTGGTCTGGTGAGAGTTGCCCCTGCCCATGGCAAGGGGGTTGGATCTAGATGATCTTTAAGGTCCCTTCCAACCTGAACCATTCTGTGATTCTATGATTGTGATTCTATGATTGTTTATCAGGCACTACTGGCTAATCAAAGGTTCTGCTGGAATGCACTGATTTGATAGTTTTGTGGGAAGCTTGGCCCTGTTGAAGATGGAGTTCCTTGTTCAGGCCAGAACAAACGTGCTTATACTTAATGTACTACTAAGATTTTGGGAAATGGCAAAGCAGGATTTGAACTATCACACTGGGCAGAAGCGCCATTTAACTCCTACTCTTAACAACGCTGAAAACAGAGAAGTACAAATTATATATTTTTAGCAAGTTACTTCAGAAGAGTTTAAAAAAAACCCAAAATCCTAAATCAAACAACTTTAGTTTCTTCACTGTCTCAGTTCTGCATGACAGCCTGTGAACAAACTTAAAGCAGAAATAAATCTAACACTTCCTCAGCTAGAGAACATATTTTCCTTCTTTTTCCTCCTCTTTCCTCAGCCACACCAGTCTGCGGAATGTGAGAAGTTGCAAAATGAGGAAATGAGATGATTGTCGACCTTGCTTTCCTTGATAAAGTGAAGTTCTTTCTCCAACATAATTTTTAATGAATGGGAGTAGTAGTCTATGGTCCACAAATTAAGAAGGCAGAACTAAGCTGAATTGCCTTCAATATATCCAAATGAACTTATTCAGAAAACAGTCACAGCTTGACCAGTGATGGTGTGCAGACATTGACTGAAAAGATGTCCTAGATGGCTTATTTAACTTACAAGGGACAGCTCAGACCTGTGTAGTGCACTGTCTGTGTTCTAAGCTGCCCACAATTAAAATCAGGTTTCCTTGTTGTGACACTGTTACTCCATGTGTAGGAAAAGTTATGTCAAACTGAAATGATATTTAAATTTTTCGGCAGATGTTTGCTGGAAGACAAGTTTAACTCAATATCTGTAGAATAGGATGAGGAGATAAGTGGGAATAGGGTAATAAACAGTACAGTCCTAGAATAAAGAGAAAAGTATTAATTAAAAACTTGCTTAATTATGGGCTGTAGGTTCCTGGGCTGCTTGGAACTGATAGTACATCATCAGATGAACTTTTAAGGCTTGCATGAAGAATGCCTGAGATGGACATGGTGCTGAACTGAAGATGTTTGACTCCAGACACTACGGCCCATTTTATTCCCTCATTGTACACAGTTTGAAGTGTGTCTTCAGTAGTGCCAACACCATTTGTTGTTTTGGTAGTTCTGTCACTCTAAGGAAGTGGACTGTAAACAGCTTATTGGTGACCTGTGCTGTGAATGCAACTTACTTGCTTAAAGCAGCCCAGAACTTAAAATTATCATGGTGGTCTGCATGCACTAGAGTTGCCCAAGTTGCTAGTGCTCATGGGGACTCCTAAATCAGGAAACTTACATTATAGAAATACTTTAGGATCTAGTCCAGGGGCATGACAGGGGGCCTACAGAAAGTCAGGGGGAAGACTTTTTAATAGGATATGTGATGGAAGGACTAGGAATAATGTATTTGAATTGGAAAAGGGGAGATTCAGGCTGGAGATAAGAAATAAATTCTATATGTTGGGGGTAGTGAACCCAGTGAGGCATTGAGCAACCTGGTCTAGTGGGATGTATCCCTCCCTGCCCATGGCAGGAGGGTTGGAAATAGGTGTTCTTTAAGGTCCCTTCCAACCCAAACTATTCTATGATTCTGTGATCCTGTAAATACTATTGATCCTATGCCATCTAGCAGAAGAACACTTAAGCAACAGATTTCATGGGAAATAAGCATTACAGAAATAATCCTGATTTTTTTTTCCCCACAATCACAATATACACATAGGCTGGCTTACTACTTTCATAATTCTGAGCCCAAATCAAACAGTACCCAGGGAACTACATGTCTCTCGGTATTAATGAATCACACCTTTTCTTTTTGTTACTGTCACCAGCCACTCTAATGCTGGTTTTCTTTGAATGCATGTATTTTTTTAGAATGCATCTACACTAAGCACTTATGCCTGGATGGAAGGCAGATACACTTGGAAATTTATGACCCATGTTCACAGGTAAGAATTTTAGGTGGCAAAGACTATTCTTCTTTCTACCTGTGCAATGGTAGAAAGGCTCAGGGAGTTACAACCTTTCTTTCTGATTCTTGGAATCTGTATTTGCTGGGTTTCTTTGAAAAGAATGACATTTTTATAGTTGCTGTGGCTGGGAACTCTTGCATACTTTCCCATTTCATGGAACAAGTCTGTCATGGCTTAAATTTTTGGTACATGCATTTGCATTTTTTGAGTATTGCTAACAAATTAACTTTTCCCACTTGGGGATTATATAGGTAAATATTGAGATAAGTTATAGGACCATATGCCATTCTTCCAAATGCCCTGAATGAATGAAGTTTAGTTCATAAAGGAAGCAGTCTCATGCTTGCTTTATGTCTGTGCAAACAAAGTGTATATGCCTGTAAGTGGAGATTTGGGTTCACAGAAGAGATCTAAAGGAAGCTGTAACTTATGCTTATGCATTGACAGCTGAACTTTGAGTACAATAAATTACTTCATAATTTGTTTTATTAATTTCTTTCCCACTCTTTCAGTAATAGTCAATGACTTAAAAACTTAACCCACTGAGCACAACAAATGAACCACTGAACAGATCTGCCTTCCTGAAGATGAGCAAGAGCATCGCTTATCCTTGGGCAATGGGCTACTGTGCTCTATGACACTTGAAGTCCTCCCTTGCCTTAAAATTGATTGACATACCATTCTGTGGACTTGTTCCTGCCTCTCTTAGATCTCTTTCCTAGACCCACCTATAGCTTCTGCTTACTGTTGTGAAACCCTGTGGCACATGATTAACTCTTTATTAAGACTGAAAAGCACTCTGAGCAGCTGCTAGCTAGAGTGAAACAGGTTTAGACGACATTATAGGTAGAGGTTTTAGCTGTAGTTTGGGCATCCTTTTGTGTTTAAGAACACCACTTATCAACAGTGTTAAGGCCAGGTCTTGTTGCCATAACTCTTTGAGCTGTCTTGTACCATTTCTTACTTGGCAACAAGGTCTGAATTTAGATGATTACTACATTCTGACCACTACTTAGTGCCTGCAGGGGAGAAGGTAGCAAGGAGTGATGGTATTGCTTTTTGTCTAATGGTACTGGGATCTCCAGAAAGAACTGAATGGGAATATGGAACTCCTGTATCTCGTGGGAGTTGAGGAAGAACAGCAGGCCAGACTGCAGAAGGAGGAGTTTTGTTTCTGCTTCCTGAAATCTTCTTGCTCTCTTAGGCTTTCCTCTAGCAGCCAGATTCCTCTTCTGCAAGGCTCACTCTCCCTTTGACAATCTGAGAAACAGCCGTTACGCACAAGTCACCTTTCCTACTCCTAAGCCTGTTGCACAGTCACCATAAGTGTAAGAACCTGTTGTATTCTGACCACCTGTTGTATTCTGACCACTCTGGGAACTTCTTTAATCTTTCCCTCCTTTATGCATCCACTTGCATTGTCAGCATTCAGTTACCATCCCTGCACATGGTCCCACAGTGCTGCCCTGATGCTGAGCAAGTCCAGGGCTTTCTAAGTGGCATGTCAGTAGACACTACAAATAGTTAACTTCTAAACAAGTGAGGGGACAACCTACAGTCCTGAAATCACTATTCAAGATGCATTATCCACACTGCAAAAGTTGGGGGGTTTATTAATTTTTTCCTGGTCTGCTTCCAGTATTTTACCTATCTTGAGTCACGTGGTTTTGCTACCTGCTGCCAAATCATCTGCAGGAATAAGCTAATTTGAAACAACTTTTAAATTACATTGCTTAGCTTAATGGGACAGTTTGAAGCTGTTTCTCTCTAGGAAACAAGTGTGAAAGTTTCTTGGGTTAAAAAACTCGAGGATTGGTATAACACCATCATAACTTGAGTCACTATTTTTAATAAAACCAACTGTAGATGGAAAGATTCTTTTTTCTCTAGCTGTCTAGAAATTTGTCCTTTGGATAAATACTGTTTAATACTTGAGCAATGCAAAGAAGAAACAAAACAAATTAAGAAACAGAAGAAAATAATTAACCTTACTGTGGTGACAATGTTTGGAACGCACTAAACAGAGCTATAAACAGAAACTGCACATGTATGGATGACTCCTGTGTAATTTTTTTTTTCTCGGGTAACTGCAAGCTATTCAGTGTAAGCAATGGCTGCCCAGGTTATGCAATTTTACTGCTTAAAGTATGAATGTTTCATAATGAATTGGTCATTGATCCAAAGTGCCATCTATAGGTTATTTATTAGGCTTTTGGAGCAGGACTCACCTGAATTCAATGCCGGCACCTAGTCCTGTTAATCTTTTATGATAAAGGATACATCATTCTCACATTCATAGTGACAAAGAAAATTCTCAGGAATGCCATCAGTAATGTTCTTTCTGCATGTGAAATTGAACTTCTTTCAGCCACAGCGGGGAAAGCTCTCCCTCACAGATGAGCTCCACTGGGCTGATGGATTTATCATTGTTTACGACATCAGTGACAGAGCATCATTTGCATTTGCGAAAGCATTACTGTACAGGATCCGAGAGTCTCACATAGGAGCTTGTAAAAAGTAAGTGTCACTATTTTTTTTTCTTTCCCCTTTCAGCAAAGATATCAAAAGAGTTGAGCAATTCTGTGAGCTGTAGGCAACCTTGTAGCAATTAAAATCCAGCAGCATCCTAGTGGCATAACACAGTACCAACTGTAAGGTACCTGAAGGTAAACTGTATTGCAAATTCTAATTGATTTCACTGTATCCAAAGCCAGGTACATCAGGAATTTGAGGGTTTTTTTGTATAGCCTTACTATTCGTTGGCATAAATCTGTCTGCTGTGATTTGAGCAAAAATCTGTCGCAGTCTATGCTCTTTGTCCTTCACTCTTACCTATGGAAATGGTTCGATGTGTGGGGGCTGAAGAAAGCATTTTTTATAATAAATTAATAGCATGAACTTCTTCTAAACTGCCTTGTGTGGTGACCCCAGCGTTATTTGTGCATGTGACAGACTATATGGTAGGAAACAAACTGTGTACTTTCAAAAAGAAAACTGCAACTCTGAGGACTTGCTATCATTCTCATCAGCTGAGGTGCTGACCTCTCTTAACATTTCTCTGCAAGGGGTAATTTTAGCAAAAGGATGGAACTGGGATCCCTTTGTTTTCTTCTGAATTACTCCACTGACACTGATGAATCTCCTTGATTTTCTTCAATTATCTACAAGTGGAGATAATGAGCAGTTTGTTTCTTTGTGAAGTCTAGGAGCTGGCAGTATGCTTAGCAGCGCAGAGTGTGAAAACTCTGTGGAGTATGAAACATGGATTAGAAATAACACAAATTCACTGAGTAGAGGAATCAAGATGAAAGCTTATTGATAGAGAATAGCTTGTATGGAAAACCCAAATGGAAAACTGTAGTTCTACCTGACAAATTTAAGAAGTTGATTTGTTCATCTTCTTTCTGTGCCCGTTATCCTGAATGTAAATAATTTTCATGTAAGACAATACTGTAAAATACCTTTTCTCTGATGGAACCTTTTTCATTTCAGGATGGTTGAGTCATCGGTATTTTTGGTTGGTAATAAACAGGATTTATGCCACATGAGGGAAGTTGGCTGGGATGAAGGACAGAAGCTGGCAATAGATAACAAGTGCCAATTCTGTGAACTGTCTGCAGCAGAACATTATCAGGAAGTTGTGACAATGTTCACCAAAGTCCTGAGGAATATCACCTCAAATTTCAAAGCAAAAGAAAAGAGACGACCAAGTGGATCTAAGTCAGTGGCCAAGTTAATCAACAACGTGTTTGGAAAGAGAAGGAAATCTGTGTAAAAGGTGTCTCATCTTGAAATAGCAACAAGCTGAAATCGTGGAGCACAGGCAGCTCGTGGAATTCAGTGAATTTCCTCCAAAGGTCAATGACTGGAGGAGTAACACAGCATAAACCAAAGGTGGAAGATAGTATGGGCAAGTGGACAAGACCTAAACCTAGAAGACCTGACATTTGGTTTCCAGTTCTATTTCAGATTTAATGTGTTAGGACTACATCACTTAAACTCTAAGGTCTACGTCACTTAAACTCTTACCTTTTATCTTTCCCTCCTTCTTCAGAGGAGAGTATTAGTCTGTATTTATGCAACACCAACATGGCCTTGGGTAGAGCTTGTGAATGTGGCTGAAGTATATATAAACACTGATTTCCTATAAACTGAGCCTTGTTGATGAAAATCTTATTTTGAAATTCTGAGAAGTAGTTGGTTTATTGTTTTGGTTGTTTTGTTTTTTTTGTGCAAGAACTCTTCTTGTGCTAAAGAAAACCAAAATATTACTGCTTCATGTGATAATGCATTTGCATTTGTATGTAACTAGAGGAAGAATGGCTCAGATGCCTATCTGCCTAAAGGATCTTAACACCTGCTGAATTCTGTATCAATTAAATGCTTACACACCAAATCTACAGAAGATATTTACCTGCAAACCTGCCTTGCATAGGCACCAGAAGTAGGGAAAGAGATCAACAAAGGAGGATCATCTCCTGTTTCTTGTTTTTTTTTCTCCTCTCTGAGTGATGAAAGAATGGAAAGTGAAATGTTAGTCAGCAAGCATTGGACTGTTTTGGCAAGGTCATTGTTTAGTGAAATTATATGGGAATGGAAGCTTGAAAAAAGCACCCAGACTGGTGAAGGGCACAAGTTATTTAGGATGTCTGCTGGATTTAAAGGTCAGTCTCCTGGTAAGACCTGTGCTCCTAACTTTCATGTAGTGAGTGGTTTGGTTTGTTTTTCTTTTAAGGACAAATGTCTTTAAAACACCATTGCTTTGATACTGAAATGCCACTTGAGAGAGCACTGAGGAGCATGTTAGCCACACTATTCAAATGTGGATATTAACCATCAGGCAAGTCTAAATATGTTGTTAATTGGCATTCAGGGCTCTTGCTGTAGACTTAGCCAAATAAGGGCTTAGCCCAGTATGTTGAAAAGTGCTCTGTTCATACAGAAACTATGAAAGAGGTTTGAAGATGAATTACTACCTCTGGTCTGTTCCAGAGGCGAGCTGGGATAGTCTTTGTAAGCTGAAGCCTAACTCTGCTATGAAATTTTAGCTGTGTTGAAAGTAGTAAGATTACTTTTACCAGTCACAGCAGAATAGCATTTTTCAAATATCCACTTCCATAACATAACATAAAAAACCCCTATATAATCTTAACATTACTGTTTTAAAATATAATCAAAGCACATTTTAAGAAGAGTTGACCAAAGATAATTTCCTTCTTATATGGAAAATATTGTTTATGTTACTTGTTTTAGGACTGCAAACATTGGAATATCTTTCTCAGGCACAGTGTTGCTTTGTATCGTTGCAGATGCTGCTCTGCCATATCATGAGTAGTGTAATTAACTGTGCTGTCAGTATCTATGAGGCTTTACTTGAAGACTACTTTCATACACCTTTCAACTTTTCAGCACACATGGAATTGCTGAACTTCAAATAGACTTGATCTGTCAGGTAGCTGTATCTCAGCAACTCTACCGCTGCCAGATTGGAAAAATTATTTGTATTTACTCCTATACTATTGAATAAACTGGATATAAGAAGGATGTATTAATGCCTTTTTTTTCCCTTTGCTATGGTATAAAGCTACAGGCTATTTTTTTGGCTATTGGACAAGTGAATTGTCACGCAGGTCTGTAATTCAGATTAGAAAAACTGAATCTGGGCATCAGACAATTACAGGAAAGAGCCTTTACACAATGAAAAAGCTTTCATATACCTATATACAGTGAGCAGTAAAGAACTTTGCAAAATTAATTTATCCTTAAAAAAACTATCAAAATAGCCACAGAGAAGCTGATCAGTTTTAATTTGCTCATGTTAATATGGACTTGTTAATAGCTGGAATCTGCAGTATACCCTGTAGTTTTCCTTCTCTTTGCCCACATGGGGTTAGTATTCATGGGCTAGGCTGCACTCACCTGAAAACCATCTGCAGTGGATTTTTGACTTAAACATACTAAAGTATCCAGTGTAGACATACTTTGGTGTTCTTAGGATCAGGATTTTGCTGTCTCTCGCTCCTGGTGAGTGCAGAATTTTGGAAGGAAATGCGATTTTAAAGCAGCAGATCAGATATACGTTCTCCTTTCCTAAGTATATTTTATTAGTCTGGGGGTTTTTAAGTTAAGACCTGTTAAAGAGCAGTAAGATGCCTAAGACTGTGATATATCTATTTCATGAAGTTTCAGCAGTGAAGGAAATATTTCAGTGGCTTGGCCGCATTTAGAAGTGCAAGCAAGGATCTTGCTGGCATACCAAATTAAATGGTGTAACTGATGCTTCATGCTCACCCTTGACAATGACATCACCTAGAGCATATTGAACTCTTGCAGATACTGGAAATTAAGCTATTTGCATTGTCACAGATTGCTTCAGCTCAGAAGCTTGTCCTTTCTAACCAAAAGAATTTGATGTTGCCATATAAAAGTTGGAATTTTCTTGCTGTCGTGTATGTAAGCCCTTGTTTTGTTGAACTTTCAGTGAAATTTTGCCTGAGAAAGGCACTCAACATTGATATTCTTTCTCTTTCTCTTCAACTTCTTTTCACTTTAGAAACAGTGACATAAAAGCAAAGAAATTCTACTGAAGTATAAAGGTAATAGCCCCTGGATCCCAAATGCTGTCTCTTGGAGAGCTTTCTGAGTGGTTTTTTGAAGCTCTTTCTCACTATAGTTTTGAAATAAACAATCCAGACAAACACAACCTCAGCTTCTTTTCCAGCTGTCATGTCTGTATGCATTAAACTCCTTTTTGTAAATCCCACTGTAGTCATATTCACAACAGGGTAGAGAAGAAAATGACACAGAAAAATTTAAAGCTTGATATCCCTGGAAGAAATGAGAATAAAGTGTGGTAGTGGGTAGACTAACTTAAAACATGCTGTTTCTTTCTAATATATTCAAATTAGGATAGCAGTAAAGAAGGTAGATAAGCATTGTTGTTGCTGTGATATACTCTGCAGACAAATGTAACCACCCTGTTTTGTTTTTTTTTAGCTTGTTGCTAAAAGCTAATTTCTTAAGCAGTTACACAGTTCAAAGACCTTGCAAGGCATACAGGGACACAGAATATCAGGGATTGGAAGGGACTTCAGTAGATCATCTAGTCACATCCCCCTATCAGAGGAGGAACACCTATACCAGGTCACACAGGAACTCATCCAGATAGGTTTTGAATGTCTCGGTCCTCAACTTATACTGACACATGGGGTTGTTCTTGCCCATGTGCAAGACCTTACACTTGCCCTTTTTCTATTTCATTAAGTTCCTCCCTGCCCAACTCAGTCTTGTTCCTTTCCCTTCTGCCTGACTACATTGCTTTGAGGATGGTGCACCAGAAGATGCTTGATCCTGGCCAGCCAGAAGGCAGACAGGGATGATTAGTGCTGTGGCTTTCAGCCTGGAAAGATACAACGCTCTCTCTGACAGCAAAGTCCAGGTCACTCAATAGTATTCTCAGAGGCTGCTATGAACACTTCTCAGAGCAAAACTAAAATGCAGTGAGGCATCCAGGAATATACTAGTTTTCCATCAGGATAACTGTTGGAGCAGTTGCTTGAAGTTAATGAAGTTTTCATTCAGATCTACTTTGCTTATGGATATAGGAAGAAACTTCTGATTAGTATGCTTCAAAGGAATCCTTACCTGTCCTTTCTAAATAAATATATTTAAAAAAATAAAATCAAGACATGCTACCAGAAAAATCCAACACAATATTAAAATGTACTCTATATTAAAAACCTGAACTCTCTACCTCCTTAAACCTTTCCACAGAAACACAGGCCTCTACCATTGACTTAACCTGCCTATGGAGAAAAAGCAAGGCAAAGCTACATTTTTATAAGCTGTTCAGCCAGTTTAAGAAGCAAATCCTTTGTTTATATACCAAAATGTGGATCTGTCAACTGCTCTTGTTTAAAACCTTTGATTTTTCCCTCCTAAAGAGCAGTGCTGTAAATGGGGGTGTGTGTTGGTACTTGTTATTTCCCTCTCCCCAAGTGATATTATTTAAAACAGTCAGTCTGTTCTTGGGTAGGAAGTTATTTTAAACAGACATTACTCTCTTCCAGAAACAGGCTGTTAGTTACTGTCATCTTTTAATTGCTTTACAAAGTAAATTGAGTTCCTCTGGTTATATGATTAATATCAAGTATTGGATGTGACTTGAGCCATTTACTGCTGCAATCAGAAGACTGGCTCAAAGTTCAGCTAAGTGTTAAATTCCTGTTGAACTCTGTAAAATATCCAGCATTATTCCACTGGAGGCCTCAGACAGCACAGAGAAATACATTCTACAAAGGAGACAAGTGAAACTGTTACCAGAGGGCCTGAGCCAAACTATTAAGTGGATGTGGTCTATCTTGATTTCTGCAAAGCATTTGATACCATCGCCCACAACATCCTCACAGATCAACTGGGGAAATGTGGTCTGGATGATCAGGTAGTGAGGTGGACTGTCAACTGGTCGAAGGAAGAGAGCTGTGGTCAATGGGACAGATGCCAGTTGGAGGCCTATGTCTAGTAGAATCCTTCAAGGATCTGTACTGTTCAATATATTCATCAATGACTTAAATGAGGTACCAGAGTGAACTGCCAGCAAGTTTGCTGATGACACAAAGCTGGGAGCAGTGACTGACATGCCAGAAGGCTGCACTGCCTCCAGTGAGACCTGGACAGGCTGGAGAGTTGTATGGGAAGAAATTTAATGAAATAGAACAAAGGCAACTGCAGGGTCTTACATNCTGCTCAGTCTCCTCTTTTCGAAACTAAAGAGACCCAGCTCCCTCAGCCTTACCTCAGAAGGGAGATGCTCCAATCACTTCATTATCTTTGTTGCTCTGCACTGTATCCTCTCAAGCAGTTCCCTGTCTTTCCTGAACTGAGGGGACCAGAACTGGACACAATATTCCAGATGTGATCTCACCAGGGCAGAAAGCTGGGAGCAGTGGCTGACATGCCAGAAGGCTGCGCTGCCTCCAGTGAGACCTGGACAGGCTGGAGAGTTGGGTGGGAAGAAATTTAATGAAATAGAACAAAGGCAACTGCAGGGTCTTACATCTGGCAATAACAACACCATGTATCAGTGTAAGCTGGGGACTGATCTGTTAGAGAGCAGTGTAGGGGAAAGGGACCTGCGAGTCCTGGTGGCCAGCAGGATGACCATGAGACAGTAATTTGCTCAAGGGCATTTTGGGGTGTATTAGGAGTGCATTCATTAGGTGGAGAGAGGTTCTCCTTCCCCTCTACTCTGCCCTGGTGAGACCAAATCTGTGTCCAGTTCTGGGGCCCAGTTTAAGAAGGACAAGGAACTGCTGGAGAGAGTCTAACACAGAGCCAAAAAGTTGATTAGGGGATCGGATCATCTCCTTTGTGAGGAAAGGCTGAGGGAACTGGGTCTTTTTAGCTTGGAGAAGGGGAGACTGAGGGGTAACATCATTAATGTCTATAAATATATGTAAAGGGTGAGTGTCAGGAGGATGGAGCCAGGCTCTTCTCAGTGACCTCCAATGATAGAACAAGGGGCAATGGGCGCAAACTGGAACACAGGAGGTTCCACAGAAATACGAGAAAAACTTTGTCAGGGTGAGAGTGACAGAACAGTGGCACAGGCTGCCCAGAGATGGTGTGGGGACTCCTTCTCTGGAGACGTTCAAACCCTGCCTGGACACTTTGACACTTCCCTGTGTGACCTGGTCTGGGTGTTCCTGCTCTGGCAGGGGGATTGGACTAGATGATCTCTTGAGGTCCCTTCCAATCCTTGATACTCTGTGATTCTGTGTAACAGTTTATTAGTGGTATATATTCATATACCACTATGTGCATATTTGTCAACAAAAAAGCATTAAATCCATGTGATATAGTGTATTTTACTACTTGATGTAAACATAAAGGAAGTCAAAACTTAAACATTTTACCTTAAAATTATATGTATTGTTGTATCAAGTAATAGACAATACTTTCAAATTTGGTTGTGGTTTGTTTTTGTTTGTCTGGGTTGTTTGGTTTTTTTTTTCAAAAGCCATCTGTAACTTTTCAGGCGAGTTCCCTCCCCGAAGAAACTTTGTTGTAAAGATGCTGTGAGTCTCTGAAAGTTTAACAATCTTTTACTTCCTGCCTTTGAAAAATACCGCGCTGCTTAATGAGAAGAAACCTGACAGCTTTTACTGCTTCCAACAGCTCCCTCTTGTGGCGTTTTGCTCACACTTCGCCCCCCTCGGTGAGCAGTGAAGTCTTAGCTTCTCATCGGTTTGAAACATCAATGGCTTTAAAGCCAGGAAAGCTGATCACGAAGTACAGGTAAAACCCCTCATTCCTTACAATACTATGAGTTTCTGCTATCGATTATGCTGAGCTTACAGATGTGAGCTGACATAAGCTCAATTTGACAGCACCCTTACTAATAAAACTGCAAAAGTTGATAGGGCTTTTCTCATGACTGCCACCTCTGAGCTCAGCTGTTTCATTGAAAGTTCAGCTACCTCATCTAAGACGCTGAAAGGTTTCTTGTTAACATACTGCTCATGCATATTAATATCCTCACAAAGGGCTTTAAAGCATCTATCATTTTTACAGCTACACCTATCGGCCTGATAAGAGGTCTGACCTCCACCTCCTCTTTCTACAGCTTCCTGAAGGTATTCATCCCCAGAACATGAAAGGGAGACATAGCTGGAAGCTAAGGCAGAGTTAGGCAAGGGTGTTCCTTACCTGTAAGCTGTAATACAGACACACTATGTCAATCAGGGTAACTTAGAGGACTGCTTCTGGATTCTCATCTCAGTTAGATGCCTTTATACTGAACAGTTTACCTCATCAAGGTGATGCTTCAAATAACATAGATGAATCACCCTCCAAAAGGCATTAAACTCTCCACCAGCCATAAATGTAATTAGGGCTGGGGATCTACAGAGTCAGGTGAGATGAATCATGCTCCAAATATGGTCTGGTGGGACTCTTTGCTAGCTATTTTGCCGTTCATCTTCAGCCCTACAAGCCCATGTGTCNATAAATGTAATTAGGGCTGGGGATCTACAGAGTCAGGTGAGATGAATCATGCTCCAAATATGGCCTGGTGGGACTCTTTGCTAGCTATTTTGCCCTTCATCTTCAGCCCTACAGGCCCATGTGTCTTATTTTACAAAGTCAATTGAGTTAGACAATTAACATCTAACTTGAGCTGACCATTGGGTCATTTAATGCTAAATTTATTTCGTATGATTGATCAGGGTGCTGGATTGTATTTGATCCCTGCCGAACTTCATGCAACACCCTGAAATCCAGCTGTCACATGTTAAATTAATGGATTAACTGTAAATGAAGCCAAGGACAAGTTAACTGAGTACTGCCTCAGATTGCTTCTAAGCTACCACATTAAAAACTAATGAGAAGATCTTGATGCTTCACTGCAGTCTGCAGTACAGCTAGATTTTAAATGCTTGCCTGTTGGTAACTCCAAAAGGACCAGGAAGTTAAATCAAGTCTCCCAACTCCCAAGCTAGTGATTCAACTAATTGGCTGTTTTCTGACTTGAAAAATAAGGTTAAACAATTTGTGTGTGAGCAAAGATACTGGTCCACTTTGTGAGTTACTCTGATAGCAGTTACCAGCCAAACAGAACAAACCAAGAATTTCCTTGACAATGGACAGCATAAAATCTCTGCATCACTTATGCCTTGATTTGCTGTTGAGTGTCCACCTCTTTGTAATCTGAGTCACAGAATCACAGAATGTCAGGGATTCGAAGGGACCTCAGGAGATCATCTAGTCCCATCCCTTTGCTAGAGCAGGAACATCCAGATCAGGTCACTCAGGAAGGCATCCAGTAGCGGTTTTAATATCTCCAGGGAAGGAGACTCCACACCCTCTCTGGGCAGCCTGTGCCACTGTTCTCTCACTGTGAAAATGTTAAAATATTTCATTGAAACATAAATTTAACTGAACAAGGGTTGTTCAGTTGTTAACAAAGGTGTTCAGAGAGCTATTTCCTTTAGATTGCTTGAGTGAGGCCACAGTTGCACTGGTTTCTTGTCACATCTCCAGCTATTAAAGCACAGGAGTATCCAAAGATACTCAAAGATATGAGAAGCCTAGAGGTATGCATGTTGCTGTTGGACCATATGGGTACTGCTGCAGAGTATATGCAGCACCTGAATTGTAAAAGCCTGAAAATGCTCTGGGTCTCTGTGCTGAATTCTGAGACTTTTTTTGCATGAATCTTCAGGGACAACAATGCATCTCAAAACTTTACTCTCTCTTTCACACTTGTCTAGTACTTACTAACAAGCTCAAAATTTGTTAAGGGGAGAATATACTGACAGAGCAGTGGAAAAGGTTTGGTGGGTATCTAGGCTGGAATCTAGCCTGAAATATTTTACTCCTTTTTTTTTTCTCCCTTATGCAATTAAATTGGTAAAACACAACTGAAATTGCTTCATAGCTTCTCCCATGTGAGGATATCACCTTTTACTTTGCTATGAGATGTCTGCATTAAAAAAAAAAATCTCAACAATCCATATCTGGAATAATGGATTGCTAGAAATGTGTCATGCTGGCATACAGCTAGGTCTCATTCTTCAAATTCTTTGCATGAGAATGCCCTCTGAGTGAGCTCTCTTGCTAACGACAAGTCACATAGGTAAAGCTACTTGTGTATAAGTGTTCTGATGATTGCTGGGCTGATCTAAATGGATGCACAATTATATGATTAAATACAGCAACATTTTTTACTAACTGCATATAATTTTGGCTGTCACTCAGTATTCAATTGCATTAGATGATTCAATAAATGACTGAGGTAGTTTGGGATCTGTCCTATATAGACCTTAGGGAATACTTGAAATATTAAGCTAAATCGCATAACTTATCTTTGATGCAAATGGAAAAGCTTTACAAAGGAACTGATGTATACTCATCTTTTACAATGCTTGAAAACTCCTTCTGTTTGCTTGCATTGCATTTTTGGTCAAACAAATCCTGTTGGGCATGTAGGTATTTCTCTCTCTGAGGATCCAGAATGCATCCAGTTCAGCCTATAGTAAAAAAAAAATAAAAAGAGATTGTCTATCTTGAATAACCTAATCTCTTTTCACACAAGTAGTCTAACTTTTTTCCCTGATGCAATGATACGTGTCTGGGGGAAGCAGAAGGTAAGGGAGAAAGATTTTCTTCTTTCTTCCCTTACACCCATATAAATGCACATGTGATAAATCTAGTCTGTTTTTGGAAACCTGTACTAACATACTCATATACAGTAGTAAACTCATTTAGAAGGGAGATAAAGAAGAGAGTAGAGAAACAAACTTTAAGAAAAAAAAATGTAACAAAACCAAAACAAACTCAGCACCTGCTCTGTTGAGCAAACGTCTTCTGGGCTCAAGAGGAGAGGTGAAACAGGTCACTATGAAAAGGATGATCTTTAAGGTCCCTTCCAGCCCAAACTATTCTATGATCCTGTAAGAACTATTGATGCAATGCCATCTAGCAGAAGAACACTTCAGCAACAGAAGTTACAGAAATAATCCTGATTTTTCCACAATAAGAATACATTCTATGATTCCATGATTCTTTGAATCTCTGGGCTAAAATTACCATGTGAGCAACATAGACATAGTCTGGATGGGCCCTATAATCAACCATGTGAAATCTGATATAAGCTAAATTCAGATTAGCAAGTTAGGAATTAGAAACAGCCTCACCAAATCTCACCTTTACTAGGCACAGCAGGTATGCACACAAAGGATTGTGATGGCACTCTGATAGATAAAATACATGCCCTATTAGTTATGCACCTCTTTTCTGTAACTGCCATTTCTCCAGATCCACAGAGCTTTTAGTCCAAGCCCTCTTTTCCCCCAGTTTCCCTTCCTTTGCCCAGCTGAGTGGGAGAACTACAAGCCTTTGTTTGTAATTTTACATAAATCAGAGTAAAATCTTGATTGCTGTTATTCTGGAATAAATCCAGAATGAATCCAGATTTACTGTAGTACAAATTAAAAAATAAATTGTGCCCTGATTTTTTTTTTTTTAAACTCTCTCAGACACCTAAACAGATGGATAAATCAAGCACAGATTCTCAGGACAACCTCTACCAGGAGGAATCTCTCATCCAACTTACGGTTGACCTAAGATTCTATGATAGCAGACAACAATAGAAAAGGAGACACAGTAAGGTAGGGGAATATTTTTCCTTACCAAACTCAGTTGATTTAATACAAAGCATGCAAAATTAACGAGGGTTTTGAGTGCTACCTGTATGTTTTATAGGTTTATAAATTGGTTGTAGTAAAACCTTATACATCCTATATCACTGGGTATTGTTTCAGCCTATTACAGGAGATATCTATCTAGAGTTGACTGAATTGTATTAATCTGATCCTAGTTTAATGATGCCTTAACATTTTTATGGGAGAATTTAATGTTTGCAATATCCATGTTCCTTATTTGAAAGTGTGACTTATAGGTTCTCATCTTCCTTAAATTATGAAATCCTTCAGCTAATAAAGGAAAATGATTATGGTTTGCAAAAAAGGCAAAGTCATTTAACAATCCATATAACTGTCTATTGGAGGACTCTGCATAATAATTGTAATTTAGCTATTAGCAGTTCTAAAGGCAGTTATCAGTCATATGCCACAATTCTGAGGGATAAGGGAAAACTCAAATTATGTAAGGGTTTTGTACTTTCTAAAGAGCAAAAAAAACACCCAAGAAATCAATAATAGCAATAAAATAAAATGTTATACTGAAATAACCTGTTGTTGATGGCAGTTTTTCTAACTATCCAATATTAAAATTTTCATCTTTCTCCCTTTATTGCTGTCACAAAATGATCTTCATTTTATACCAAAACTTCTGTAAGACAGGAGAGCCAATGCTGGAATTCAACTTGCAATTCTTGATGCCCAAAATTTCATATTTTCTCCCTAGGTCCATGACTAGAGGTGATCAAAGAAATCAAATGAACTGTAAACCTGGAGAATATTTCTTTTTTGTTTTGAAATTGCTGTCTAAAGTTTACTTCATATCTAGGGCATTTCTCAACGATCTACTTCAGTGATAAGGAAAACTGTACACTTGAAGCCAGCTTAGTTAACTGCCTGTGCTTTCATATTTCTTGTGCTGTGGTCAAGCCTTTGAAGTTTTAAGATTCTCTATTAATATCACAGTCCTCTTTCTTCCAACTGCCAGATGTCTTCAGTAAGAGCTCTACCAGAGAGGTGACCACCTGGCTGAAGTGGCAACCCTTTTCTCAGTCCTTATGAAAAATATGTAGCAAGTCTCTCTAGAAGACATTTCCAGACACATAAAGGATAAGAATGTAACTAGGAACAGGCAGTACATATTTACAATGGAAGATTTTTTTTCCCCTGACCTATCTGGTCACTTTCTAAGATGAAATAAGTGTCTGTGTGGATGCTGGTAGAAGAACAGATGCGCTGTTCAATAGGTATGTGATGGCAGGACTAGGAATAATGGATGTAAATTGGAAGAGAGGAGATTCAAGCTGGAAATAAGAAAGAAATTCTTTCCTGTGATGATGGTGAGACACTGGAACAGGCTGCCCAGAGAGGTTGTGGATGCCCCTCTCCGGAGGTGTTTAAGGCCAGGCTGGACAAGGCACTGAGCAACCTGGTCTAGCGGGCAGGGGGGGGGTGGAACTAGATGATCTTTAAGGTCCCTTCCATCCCAAACCATTCTATGATTCTATGATTTACCCTGAATTTTGTAAGTCTTCTGACACAGTAAGAAGCACACTGGAGAGATGGACTAGAGATGAGGACTGTGGAAATCTGGATGGATAGTCAGGCTCAAAGGATTGAACCCAGTGATCTGAATTCTAACTGGGGCTGGATTTTACAGGCATTTGTCAGGGGCTGATACTGGGACTCATATTATATTGTGTTTTCATTAACAGCCCCTGCAACAGGACGGAATCCATCCTTGGCAAGTTTGGGAATGACACTTTATGGGAAGTGGAAAGAGACAGAGACAACCTGGAGGACTGGGCTAATGGGACCCTCATCAATTTTAGCAAAACAAATACAAAGCTGTACTGCTGCATCCTGGAATATGTTAGTAAGAACACAACCAACAGATGAAGAGGAGAGCAGATTACTCTCTACCTGGCACTTGCACTTGTGGCTTCTTCTGGAACACTATGCAGTTTGTGGCTCTCCAGTGCAAGAGAGACAGATTGGAGTTAGTTCAACAAAGATGGCTAAGGCACTAGAGCACATGATGTGCAAGCAGAGGCAGAGGGAAACAGGTTTATTTAGCCTAGGGAAGAGAAAAGGTTGTGGTGGGATTTAATTGCTCATTTCACCTACTTTCTAAAGGGGACTACAGAGAAGAAAAACCCAGCCTTTCCTCAGGAGTGCACAGCAAAAGGACAGGAGTCAACAGATATAAACTGCTGTAAGGGAATCCAGATGGATATAAGGAAATACATTGACAATGAGAGTGGTTGAGTATTGAAACAAGTTTCCTAGAAAGGTTCTGGAACCTCTGTCCATGGAGATTTAAAAACTTGATTGTAAAATGCCCTGAGTAAATTGATCAAACTTCTGCTGGATTGGAATAGGGACTGAACTAGAAGACTTCCAGCTATCCTGTCCACCCACAATGTTCTGTCACGTATACCCTTCTTTTGCTCACTTCTCAGAACTGCAGTGGATATAGCACAGCTTCTAAGCTCCAAGCTGGTAGGGAATTTCTGCTCATCTAAAATTAAGCTAGTGAGCTAGAAAGATACTTTTTGTGAACCCCCGTAGTTGGACAATATTGACAATCTGTGTCAAGTTTTCCAAATCATGAAGATATGTCTGGTCCTATGACAGCTAAAAAACTTCCTCTTCCTTGCAATATCCTTATTGCAGGGATATTTATAAAGAACTTCAGTGTACTCTTAATGAAAGCTAAGACAGCCAGCTAAAAGGGTATGTCTTTACAAGTACACAAATAAGAAAAGCTGTACTATCAAAACCCATTGTTATAGGATAATTCTGCCTTCATTACAGCTCTGCCATTTGTCTTCCAAAAACAGGCTTGTCCCACTCCACTTACATTTGGTACAGAGCAAGCCTTCTGTAGCAAACCTGGAGGTCAAGACAAAAACTGATGGATGTGCCAGGTGCACAGCTGTTAGCAGGCTTTGTAGCAAGCAATATCTAGAAGGAATGCAAACCTTGGCATCCACCAAGTACCCATAACCCAAAGCACGATTTAACAGACCAAAACTTAGACCATATTACACTCTGAATGTACTGTAGTGCTAATCATCTGCTGCTGGTAAGTGCTGACCACCTTGCACACTAACTGATTTTTCACAGTGACAAAAGACATTCCCTACATGGATCCACAGAACATGCTGAGAAAAGAAGCAGTAATGGCCCAATGGAAAAATGCCTTTCTTTTGTGAATTTCTCATCTTAAATTAACTTAAAATAAGTGCAAAACACACAAGTAAATTATAAAGGGATGTCATGTTAGTAAAGGTGAAAAAAAAAAAGCTGTTTTCATGCCTCCTGTAGATGTCAGCTCCTTTGAGAAAAGCCACTTTAAAGAGTCAGTTGGTTTCTTACTTCTCAAGGATTATTTAACTTACTGTTGCAAAAGGTTCTGATCTATCTCTTTGAATGGATATTCTCCTCACATAAGACGCAGCAACTGCTTTAGGAAAAGTGCTCTGCATGCTTTTGTGCCCTTAAATAACTCCTAACATCAACAACAAAACCTTCAAAGAATAAAAAACTTTTTACTTTGTATCTAACATTTAATCTATTTAAAAGAGACAAGAGACAAGATAATGTTATCCGTGTGGTTATTAAGAAATAAAACACTGTCTAAGAAAAGCCTTTGATAAAAGCAGTTGGAAAAAAAATAGCTAAAAAGGTTCCTAAAGAGTCACCTTTCCATTCAGAAGAAATGTTCCCAGTGGCTCCCTAAAGCATATCAAGCCCTGCTGCATCAAAAAACCCTCCTAAGATGCTCAGACAATTTAAAACCAGATGAAGTTCTTAAATCCCCAGGTGTGACTAGGACTTTGACAAGCCCTTCCATCCATCTGAGAGTCTTGCAAATTGTCCTTTGCTGCATTCATTTTTCATGTTCACCTGCATTATTCTTGTTGCTCTGTATCTCATTTATTTTCTCCCAGATGAATAGCAGTATTCTTCTCAGTAGAGATGTCAGCACTAAGGAAATTAGGAATAAGCATGACATGCATCTTCTTGGTATCACAGCTTGCAGACAATGTGTTATCTAAGGTTTAGGTGGTTTGAGGCTTGATCCAAGGTGCTGAAAACACCAAAATTCTTATGACTGGCATCAAGGTGCTGTGCATTGGCTCACATAATCTCAGGTTCAATGAAGGTTAACAAACAGCCAGGGTCTCTTCTTCTTCTATGTGGAAGATGGTATCTAAGTTTCAGTGGGGCTTTCCATTAGTGACCCCTGAGTAATTCAGAATAAATAGTTTTGAGAGTTATTTTTACCTTATTTACAGCATAATTAGTGCTTAGAGAGAGCTCCAGATTGCAATTTTAAAACTCAACTATTCTATGATTTAGGCTAATATAATACACCATTGGAAGCAGATTACTTTAGTTAGTTAAGTCAGAAAGCTCTATTTAAATATGACTAGTTAGAAACTGTGCTATTAATAATAATTACTACAAATGTCACTGATTTCAGGGTATAAAACTTAATAGACTATCACCATTTAAACACGTGCTCTCCATAATCATGCTGTGTACCAACTTGTGCTTGATTCCATCTCCGTGAATCACTTCAACACACTTTTCAAAGCTTATCTTTGAAGAAGAAAACAGGTGCACAGCTGGGGAGAGGTTTAAGGGTTGAAGTCTTTCTATTCAGAGCTTTGGAGCAGTAACAGAAGTTAAATATTTCCCCATCAGATGTACCCGTGTTCAACCTTGATTTGTGGGGGTTTTTTATCAGCCAGTTTTCATGAAGCAAAGCATAAAGAATTTGCTGAATGACATCGCAACAGTTCTTCTGTTTCCATAGACTGAGCTTAAGTGACAGGCTTCTGAAGTAGGATAGATGGCAGATCTAGCATTCCTTCTTCCAGCTTCCTTGGTTAGGCAAAGGTAAGCTAAAATACAACATGAGAATGTTAAATAGTAGACTTGGTGCTTATCCTAAGTTCAAGCACAAAACAGCTCTTGCAGAACAAAGCAGAGCTACAACAGGAAGATTTTTTTCCATTTTCTGACTGTCCTGCAAAAGAAATATGAGATTTAGCAATGGGAAGAGAAAGATGCAGAAAATAGATACCAGCTTTTAGACTGCAGGTATAGCTTCTGGATACCAGGAAACAGAAATTCTATCTAGAAACATGTTTCAGAACTCCTGATTCCATCAAAGCCCAGCTGCTGTGAAAAAAAAATATTATGGTGTGTCCCTTACATCTCTCTGCCTCAGTTTCCCAGTTTGCAAAATTCATGTGTTACTTCAAGTTTTTCTTTAGAAGAGGCTTGAAAATATTCTGCTTAAAACATTCTTCATGTACATGAACACTTGCCATATTATTACTGACAAAATTGGTAAGTTGTTAATATAAAATAAATGAGGCTCAAAATTATGCTATAAAGCAAGAAATACCTAAAACCAAAGTGACATTTTAACATTGAACAGGCACATTTACAGTGAGCAAAGAATCTAGCAATAAATCCAAGGGGCCTTTAAATAAATAGCTGAGTTTTTCAATTGAGAACATTAGTGCACCTAGCAAATCATAGCTGCTAATGTCAACATATCATCCTAGTGCAGGGGACATGCAACAGTAAATGAGATGGTAAATATTTTCTAAGGAGAGGTCAATATTTGCTATGCTTGGCGCTGTTTAATTCCTCAGATTCATTAAAGCTTAAATGGCCAAAATTCAGAGGTGCTCTAAAGCCCTTGCAGCTTCCTACTGACTTTGGATGGAGCATGGGTAGGGAGCACTAAAGGTCAATGTTTCCACACATTTTATGGTGGACCATCTCCACCCACAGGAAAGAATTTTACATAACCCTCAGTGGTTAATTCCATCTGCTGATAAAGTCACTACATAAGAAGATTTATAGTCTTTTCTTTTGTTCTTACAGAGAAATAATCTTCAGAATTCCTACTTGTCGGAAGTTACATGTAACTGAAAGAGAATCTGTGACTAGAATATACGCATAGGGNGAAATAATCTTCAGAATTCCTACTGTGACTAGAATATACGCACAGGATCATTTGGCATCTTGCTTTTAAGGTTTTTTTTCTTGTGGGGTCAAGGACAGTATTATCTCTAGTACTGAATGAATAAAGTTTCTGTAACACCAGCACTGTTTAATTAATGAGAAAGAGCAAATTTTCACCAACCATAATTTCCAGTGCACACCTAAATGTTAATCACCTCAAATTATCATTGTGGTCACATTTGCTAATGTGATGCTATGTCCATTTTATGATTTGCAGCAATCTGTTGTATCAGCTGAAGAAATGTAGATTTTCTTCTTCTTTCAGGGTTTTTTTCCTTCTCTTATCCCAAATGCAATTGCTCACCATAAAAAATCACTGATTATGCTTAGTTAGTAAATCAGATCTTCATAAAGCTGGTAATACAACTTCTTTATGCTTGCTTTTTTTTTTTGGGGGGGGAAGGGTGAAGGGTGATGAAATCAGGGGAGGGAGAAGGCTGATATGCATCTTCCTGCACTTTTCAGGAGACTTGATCTGCCAAAGTATCTAACACTTGTCCTCTAAAAATCTGTCTCAAACTGCACGATCGTTACCTTCAGTAGCTTTAGAAATATGGTGTCATTTATGGTGGGACACTGGGGGAAGTTGCCCAGGGAGGTTGTGGATGCCTCCTGGATGAGTCATTGAGCAACCTGGTCTAATGGTAGGTGTTCTGGCCCATGGCAGGAGGGCTGGATGATCTATAAGTTCCCTTCCAGCCCATACCACTATATGATTTTAGTGTAGAAACAGGTCAAAGAGCTAATCTAGGATTTATTGCAGGGCTTTGGGTCTGAGTCCTCTCCATAATCAGTGTTCTGTGATGAGCTTCTTTGTCCTGCCCTGAGCTAAACAAACCCTGTTTTCCCCTTTGTTTC
>VZTY01002307.1:104018-143183 GCA_013400935.1 Turnix velox | reverse complement strand
AGCCTGGTCTAGTGGGAGGTGTCCCTGCCTATGGCAGGGGGGTTGGAACTCAATGATCTTTGAGGTCCCTTCCAACCCTATGATTCTATGATTCAAGGCCAAGCTTGTTGAGGGTCTGAGCAACCTGATCTAATGAAAGATGTTCCTGCTCAGTGCAGGGAGGTTGGACTAGATGGCCTTTAAAGGTCCCTTGCAACCCAACACATTGTATGATTCTATGACTGTCCTCCAGCACACAGACAGGATGGTGGTCATTCTCCAGCACCCGTCCTGGACAGCAAAGACCCCTCATATGTGGCATGGGGCTGTGCTGAGGTGGCTGGAATGTGCTGCATCACAAGCATTGTGAGAAAATCTGGTAAAATAGAAAGTACCAAGTCCAGCCCCAGCAGTGTCTTTGTGAACAACCAGACTGGTGCTCTCAGTGAAATGGGGTGATGATACTTGTCACTGTGCTGGTGGTGCTAAGCCTGGGCCAGGCTAAGAGTCCTAATGTGGCTATTTCACCCTCAGCCACTGGGCTCTGAAAATCTCAGAGTCACAAAGTTGCTCTCCCAAGGCCTCTTTCTTCCCCCATCTCCCCAGGCTGAGAAGCTGTCAAGAACCAGGTCCCACCACTGATTCCTTGTCCTGCAGTTCCCCCACTGCCTGTCCCTGCCAAATGCCTTTCCCATGGGAAGAAGAGTCCACCTCTGCCCCTTATGTCTCTTCTACAATGGGCACCTGTGCTCCAGCAGTCTCTGATGTCTCCCCCGTGACTCCCCTCAAACATCCACACTGTTTTATTGTCCCTATTGGCCTGGCCATGAAGACCCCAGCAGAGGTGGTAGAAATGGTTTGGCAGCAGCATCAGCTCACAGAAAATTTCAGAAAGGCCAGTCCCATGATTAATGACTAATTAGGAAATGTCTGTTGTGATTATTATCCTAACAAGCCTGGCAAGGAAGGCTCCTTACCTTAGGAAAAAAAAAAAGGATGTTGGCTTCAGCAGTCCCCAAACGAAACATCTCACTGTGGGAACTCCAGACCTTTGTAAAAACAAATAGTCTCGGGTTTGCACATGAGTTTTTATTTTTAAAGAAGCCAAAGCAAACTCAGTGATTTTTCATGGAGCTCTGTAACTGTGGGCTTCTTAGGTCTGGAGGAGTGGGGGGTGCAGGCACTTTGCTGGGGGTGGCCACTGCCTCTGTCCAGGAGCCTACAACTCATTTTGCACTGCCCCTTAGTGCACAGCAACAGCCAAAATGCATCACTCTGCCATGAAAATAAGAAAACAAAACATGCAGCCAGTGAAGGGGACTGCTGCCACTTCACCAGGTGATCTTATTTATCCTTCTTGGACTCAATACCAATTTACAGCAAAGCTGAAGGCACAAGCATGACCAGTATGGATTGGATTCTGTGCCCCAACTGGATTGTTGAGTGTTTTATTTAGTATTGCAATTAGATGGGATCTAATTGCAATATTTAAAACACAGAATATTTAAAACACAGAATCATAGAATTATGGAATGGTAAGAGGTGGAAGTGACCTCAAAGATCTTGTTCCAAACCCCTGCCCTGGACAGGAACACCTCCAACCAGCCCAGGTTGCTCCAAGCCTTGTTCTGTCTCCAGGGATGGAGCAGCCAGAGCTTCTGGCTCACGGGTTCACTGCCTTCACAACAAAGAATTTCTTCTTGAGATCTCATACAAATCTTCCCTCTTCCAGTTTAAAACTGTTCCTGCTTGTCCTATGGCTCCTCTCCCTGATCAAGAGTTGTTCCCCAGCTTTCCTGGAACCCCTTTAGGGACTGGAAGTGGCTCTAAGGTCTCCCCACAGCATTCTTTTCTCCAACCTGAACCCCCCCAACTCTCTCAGGGACCCCTCACAGCAGAGGGGCTTCAGCCTTCACAGCATTTCTGTGGCCTCCTCTAGCCCCACTCTATCAGGTCTATAAACAGTGGTTAAGAAATAGAATTTTAAACATACCAGAATTTGCCTGGAAAGACATACCCAGGCAATACAGTGCCACTCTCTAATGGACAGCTAACATTCAAGACCAGTTCTAAAGCCATTAGCCCAGGTACTTCTCCTGAGGCTTTCCAGTAACTCCCATGAACTTCAGCAGCTCAGCTCCAAGGACTGGGAAATAGATTAGAGGCAGTCTACAAAATGCAAACTGCTCCATGGCTGAGCTGTGCTGTTACAGGAATGACCACAAGGATCCTCCTCTGGGGATCAATCAAAAGGGGCCTTCTCTAGTTATATCAGCAAGTATTCTCTAGTTATGAAATATTACCAAAACCACTCTATTCTCTTCAAGAAATCAGTGACCACAGGCATAACCATGCAACTAGCAATTAAAAAAAAAATAGTGCTGCCCTGAGGTAAGTGCATTAAAAAATCAAATATCCATAAAGAAAACATCTAATGCAACTGGTGGTTCGAAGCACATAGAGCAAATTGGGCTTTGGGACACCACTGTGTCACCTGCAATTGCAAGGTGACTTTGTGGATCATGGCCATGCTATGGCACCAGTGCCTCTTTAGCCCCTCAGGGCAGGACAGCAGGCAAATTTGGGATGCTGTGCTCAGGGATGATCCAGTTCTGCACTTACTGAGGCTGGAACCAGCACTCAGTTTTTCCTCCTCTCCATTTTTGTCCCCAGGAGGGACATCAAGCCTGTACCTCTATCAGACTCTCAGCAAGGGCTTCTCCAGCTCATTAATTGCATAGCTAAATGCAATCAGGACAAAAATACAGAGTGATGAGGATGAAGCACTTGTTTTCCCCCTTTGTGAAAATTTCTGGATTTTCTTTTGCACTGGGAGTGGTCAAAGGCAGGACGGATGAAGCTCTGAGCAACCTGCTCTGGGTGGAGATGTCCCTGTCCAAGGCAGGGGGGGAAAACAGATGATCTTTGAGGTCTGTTCCAATCCAAACCACTCTGTGATTCTATGACTCTGTAGGAAGCACAATCCTCAAAGAAAGATGTAAAAATGTGTCAGATACCTACACTATGAGTCCTTCCAACAGAGCTGTTGGAGGCATCCAGCTCCTCCCTTGGGTGCCACTGTGACAGATACATCCAACTGAGCACGTGATCCTGGCTGCCACCAGGCCACCCGTAGCTGGTGACAAATCCACAGCCTCTTGTGTCCCTTAGGAGAGTTAAGACGATGCTCATTTGGAAACTACGAGCTCTCTATTTGCTTCATCTCATATATGGTGACTAATTCCATCATTCAGAGAGCTGACGATGATGAAAACAAGTGGAACGACCAGGAAGGAAATTAAAAATAGTCCTCATGTGGCACTGTGTCAAGTGTTCATGTTTAGATTTTAATTTTATTTTTTTATTCCAAGTTTCTTTGATAAAATATTTTCCCATGCTGAATACACTTGGAACGTCCCCTCCATCACGGCATTCCTGACGGATGAGCCAGGCTGTTGCAGATCCTATGCCAGAGCTGTATTCCCTCTGCTCTGTGATTCTCACTCCCACATCCACACCTTTGGGACCTGGAAGTCATTAATCATTGCACACCAGCCAGGAAGGTACCTCTGAAGGCAGAAACACCATCTTGGACACAGCTTAGGAAGGAAACAGAGACTTTGACAGCCAGCATGAGACTGGGAGCACATCTCTACTTGGCTCCTGCACTCCGTAGTAGTAACTAAGATTTTCAATGGGGAGACTTTACAGTCATAAGACTCCATGATCTTGGCAGAAAGTGGATCTTTCCCTGTCCTACTGGCTCTCTAGCATGGATGCAAATTCAATGGAGATCTGGGGGTTCCATCTCAGCATCTCATCCATGGAGATGCCCTACATCCAGCCTTAGAATCATAGAATAGTTTGGGTTGGAAGGGACCTTAAAGATCATCGAGTTCCAACCCCCCTGCCATAGGCAGGGACACCTCCCACTAGATCAGGCTGCTCAGTGCCTTGTCCAGCCAGGCTTGGCACCATGGCTCCACTCATGCTCAGCAATAGGGAACAGGAAGATTCATCTCACCCAAAGTTGGTGGCAGCTTTAGCCTAAGGAAATTTTTATAGATCAGTTACTGAAAAAGCTAGAAATCAGCTTCCCTAAGTGGTGGGGAAAGTCCACAGTCATAAATATCTTTGAAACCTTCCATTAAAACATGCCCACAGGAGTGCAGGCAGCAGTAAGATGACCTGCAGATGTTCATACAGAGGCCAGAATTAGGTGCTACCAATTCAACATTTACAACTGAGCCACCTGCTGATAGGTCAGGCTGCTGATTTGGATTGAGGCAGTCTTTTCCTGCACATGAGCCCATCACACCTTGCTTTGCTGTGGGAAAGGATGATTAACTCCTCATCTACACCTCCTTCAGCCAGTAGAAAGAAAGGTTTTGAGTTCCTGCTCCACCTTGGGCACCTGCTTTGGGTCCCAGGAAAGACCTTCTCTCCTCATGGGCTGCAGAAGGATCTGGACTCCACTGTCATGGAGATATCTCCACCAGGGATGCATGAAGCTCATTGTCAAGATGTCCAGCTGGCTTTCTTAGTTCTCTATTGCATATTACCTTGCTGTGACACCTTCTCTATCTACCAAGATTGCCCCTGATGTCTGGGCACAGCCTGCTATCACTACAGGCAAAATGAGACCAGCATGATTGTCCTTCCATCCAAGACACACCTCAGTGTGATGGAGTGAAGGCTCTCAGGGCCCTGGAGAAAGACTCTCCCTTTAAGGAGAAGGGCAAAGCACTCTGTGCAGGGATCTGAGCTTGTTTTGTCATGGGACACATTACCCTAAACCCAAAAGAGGAAGGAAAAAGGGGGGGTGAGCTTTTTGCCTTTCTGGTGGGAACAGCATTTGAGCTAACTTGGTTTCCCTTGGGGAAAGGCACCAAAATAACAGAGGAAGGGGGGTGTAGTGGGAGGCGGGGGGTGAAGCTAAAAAGGCTGTGTAATCTGCCTGGGAAAAATTATGCTCCCAGTAGCACTGGTGAGGCTGTCCATCTGCCCACCACACTGGGCAGTGTGGCTTGTCCAGCCACAAGAGTGAAGCAGCACCAACATGCTGTAGCACCCCAGGGACTCTACTACAGTTCTGCGGGGCCATGGGCTGCACTTGCCCCAGGCAGAGCAGGAGCAGTCACTGGGGGAACTGGGGTCTGGGGAAGTTCTGTGCTCAAAGTGCTCTGCTCCAGGATGGAATTCTGCTCCTGGTCTGTGATCCAGCCTCCCACCTCCACCAGCCTTCCCTACCCACACTCATTGTCCAACATGGATGCCCAGAACAAGGCAGCAGGTCCCCCCACAGGGTCCCTTACATGGAAAGGTGGATCCTCATCACCATCCTGATGGTCTTCACCTTCCAGCACAGAGCATCCCCTGGTGCAACCAAGCCACACAGGTCCTGGTGTTAGACTTCTTTCTGAAGCATAATGCCATGTTGACCAGGAGACTGGTAAAACCTCATGGTAGTCACAGTAGTAACACCATTTTTTCCATCATAGCATACCTTTTCTTAAGCAGCCCAGGCTAGGAGCCTGCAGTGTGCCTATGCTGAGCAGTGCCTGGTATTCTCATGTAAAATAGAGATTTTCAGCCTCTATCTCTTTATGTCTTATCTTGAACCCATCAGAGTGGGTTAAACACCACTTCAGCTCTCCCTGGTAAAATCTGCAGGGCCTGGAAATGCAGAGCAACCCATTGCAGCTATACTGTAACACAAGAACTTCCCACCCGAGCAACAGAGCCTCAAGGCACTGCAGTTTGGGAAGGTGAAAAATGCAGTTCTTCGCCCATGAGATCACCGCACTGAAGTAAAGGCAATGGTGGGACCTGACAGGAAGCCATGTTGCCATGTCTCCATCTACAGATGACCATGGAGGAGCCCCCACGTCTGAGGGTGAGGAATCTCCTCTGCATGCAAGTGGAAAAGTCCCTGATTTGCTCCAAACTCTGCAATGACTAATTCCATATCAGCAAAACCATTCCTGGGGATGGGCCATTTTCCCCCAGCTCTGAGGCAGCACTGGACACTCACCCCAGAGGGTCCCAGGATGGAGAAGCAGCACCCTGGCAGGTCCCTGCTCACACTAAGCACCGGGGACTGCCTTTGGCCAAGACAGATGCACCTGCTCTGGTAGAAGCAGGGCCACAAGCCCTCTTCCTCAGGCTCCCCAGACCTCCTCATAAAGTGCCAGGCTCCTTCACTGCTGTAATAGGCAAAACCTACCAGTTCAGGAGCAACTCCTAAACCCTCCATGGCTTAATTTTTACCAGCATTTTTATCTCCTAGTCTCCAGTGATTAGGAGGGCATGAAGAAACCATTTTATTTTCTTTCTGCTTTCCAAAATGTGTTGCAGATTAGCTTTTGCAGGCTCTGCTCATCCACCAGCAGCACCAACCACCAGCCTTCCACAATCCCACCTTAAATTTTGCTTGCCCAACTTGTATGCACTTCCTTGCTAACTTTAGCTGCACCTTAAAGATCGTTGCTTGACTGAACTGATCTGACACTTTTAACTTTAATAGTAGTATTTCAATAAACCAACTTATTAAATATCTACCAAAGTAATTGGTGGAACAAATAACAACAACAACAATGCAAATAAACACAAAACACTGCAGGTTCAGGAGGCAACACTCTCTCTGCCTCTGCACTGTAGGAAGCTTAGGAAGTCCCTCTTATTGAATTTCAGCTGAAAGGTATCACCAAACTCAGAGATGTCCTGACAGTCATCCTCCTCTTCAGAACTGAAATAAAACATACACAAATGAACTAGTGACAGCCAAACTCTGAAGCCCTCTAATTTCTTGTCTCCTGATGCAACAGTTGACTTGAATACACAGGGAAATGAACACAGGACTAGCTTATACAGCTTGGTCTTGCATCATAGAGTGATAGAATCATAGAATGTGTTTGGTTGAAAGGGACCCTCAAAAGCCATCTAGTCCAGCCCCCTGCAGTGAGCAGGGACATTTTGCACTAAATCAGGTTGCTCAGAGCCTCATCAAGCCTGGCCTGGAATGTCTCCAGGAGGAGTTTGGCCCTGCAGATGGAAAGGAAAGCCAAGAGGATTGCTGTGAATCTCTGCGAGCAATGTGTTTGTGCCCCATGCTGGGATTGCCCCTGTCATGGGCTCAGCCCAGAGCACAGCTCTGCTTGCCTGGCTCCTCATGTCCCTCTCCCTTACCTCCCAAGGCCTCTCCTGCTCCCTGGCACTCCGAGGCTCATGCAAAGTCTTATCACTAGTAGATAGGGAGGTGGCAGTGACAAGTGACAAAGGAGAAAGCAAGGTCAGTGCCTGGGTACTGCTGTGCCACGTTTGCTTTGTTCCTTCCCTTCTGCATTGTACCCAATGGATACTCACTGTTCACTCCGCTCCTCCAGCCCCTGCACATGGTTGTGTAGTAGCATCTTGGGAGAGGAGAGTTTCTCTGACTCCTATTTTCATCCCTGAAGGTGAACTCCCATATGCAGAGAAAGGCAAATGGATTGGTGCTGAACTGGGAACAGACTGGGGATGGCTGGCACAAGCCCCAGGTACCTGCCTCGCTCTTTGAGCCCAGCACCATCCTCCTAATTAAGGTACTAAAAAATTAAGGTACTAAAAATTCAGGCCAGTCTGAATACAGATGGGAGCTATGGGGGTTGTGCTTTATGCACCAAACTATCCCTGTGGATATGGAGAAAGCTGGAGCTGAGTCCCATTTCCTTCCTAGGGACATGGATACAGATAGCTCTGGGCTGCAGATTCATCATCAGTACGGAGGGAGAGGGAAGGACTGGGAATTGCCATGGAAACCAGCCTGGGCCAGCTTGGCCACAGTGTTGGGTCTAACCCATCCCTGGCTCTGTCACGTCCACTGTCACCACTGCCCTGAGGTCCCTCCCTCGCACAGCTCTGAGCTCTGATAAAGAGTTAAGGCACTCTCAGAGGCAATTCTGTGAGAACATTTCTCAGAGGGCAGTGCACTTTTATCCGAAATAATTTTCCATTCCATTTATATCTATATAATAGGAGGTGGCTCCAGGGTCCGAGTTTTCCATAGCCCCAGACTTCATTTCCCTGCCTGGGCTTGACCCCTGCTCGGCTTCCCCAGAATATTAGAGGAAAGTTCAATGGGAGAGAAAGAGCCCTGGGGCTGAGCTCCCACTGCTGCGGGCATGAAATTAGACTCATTTTGTTAATAGAAGAAATTATATATACATATATTTATATTATATGAGACTATACATTTATATGTATTCAGGAAAAGCCCTGGAAAGAAATGTACCTGGAATGAGATTCCTGGTGAATTAGGTAGCAAAGAAACTGAGGCCACAGTCACAGCCTTTTCTTGGTTCTACAGCAGTATATTGATTCATAGAATCATAGAATCATAGAATAGTTTGGGTTGGAAGGGACCTTAAAGATCATCGAGTTCCAACCCCCCTGCCATAGGCAGGGACACCTCCCACTACATCAGGATGCCCAGTGCCTTGTCCAGCCTGGTCTTGAACACCTCCAGAGATGGGGCATCCCCAACCTCTCTGNTCTGGTCCTCCCATCCGATATCTTATTAAAAAGTCCTACACCAGCCTTTCTGTAGAACCCCCTCAGGTACTCATTAATGATCTGGATTATGGGGCAGGGTGTACCTTGGGATGTCCTAGTGGATACTAAATTGAACATAAGACAGGATTGCGTTAACAGAGGTGTCATGGTTTGATACTTTGACAATGGAGACATTACTCTTTCTGCTAAAAATGCTTTGATTTAAAAATATTTTCTTAGGAAAGCATATTGTGTGAATACCTCCAGGGATGGTGCCTCAAACCCTTTCCTGGGCATCCTGTTCCAGTGCTTCATGAGAGGACCCATCACCTCATCACTCCAGACTGCAACAGCAGAGGGAAAGAAGGAGTGCCCTAAGCCCATCCTGGCTTCAGCTCCTTATTTTCCTAAATCAAACCAGCTTGAATCCCCTCATGAACCCTGTAGCAGTGCTTGGTTGTAAGGACTGGCTGTAGCACAGCCGGAAGCTGTGCAGATCTCCCTTCTTCAAGGCTGGGGCTGTCAAGTTGGCAGGGAAATAATAAACAATTCTCTAAACTTCCTAAATGTCAAGAAAATATTTAGAGGGCCCACTTGTGCAAAGCAGGCACGCCAGCCCAAAGGGCACGCACGCACTCTCTGCCGGGCGCTGCCTGGCATGCTTTTTTGCCATGATTTTTATGAAACATTTGTGGTTTTCCTGCTGAAAAACCCAGCAGAAGATTAATGCCAAAAATCAACTCCTCTGGGGCTGAAACTGTCAGGGAGCCAGAACATGGGGAGGTACGGATCCTGAGCGTCCACTCCTTCCCTAACATGTTTTACAGCTAAAGAAATGAGACCCTGACAAGACTGCAGCAGATTTAGGGGGAAATCTGGGCTAATACTGACCATGTTCTGGACACACAGTGAAGATGATGGGTCCACACTTGTGAACATAAATTCTTAGAAAAATTCTTCTCATGTTTGTGATTTTATATATATTTTTTTATGCTTCATAAAATTATTTCTATGGTCTCTAATTTCCTCTAGGCTTCAATCATAACCAATCATAATCATTGCAATACCTCCCAACTGCTGAAACCCTGTGCTGGCCATGGAAATAGGCTGAGCATGGAAACCCAGCTTCTGGGAGGCTTCCACCTGCAGCCATGCTGCAACCATGCTGCGATGCAGCAAAAGAGGCAGGTTGGCACCAGGACAAGTGACATGCCCAGGTTTGGTGCTGCCATGTGTCACTATAGCCCAAATTCTGTAGTGGGGGGGCTGGAGCTGAGCTCCTGGTGCCATCCCTGGGGCAGCCCAGGGTGCCCCAGCCTGCGTGTGGGAGGCATTGCTTCCCCACACCACCAGCCTGCTGTTATTTCCAGCTTCGACTATTACACGTTAATGAAGGTTTTCTAATGAGCTGTTTAAAGAGTAATTAGAGGCCAGCACCGAGGAGGGAGATAAGTCTTGTGGGTGTGGGTATCGCGCCCTGCAAGAAAGGACCTGATAAGAAAGAAGTGAATGATTTTCTCCTGGGATCGATTCCAACAAGCAATTATCCCCTTGATACCGCGCTGCTTAATCAGGAGCAGACTGAAGAAACACTCAGCGGTGGCTGGCAATGAATGGGCCACTTTTCCCAGCATTTCACAGGGGAAGGCGGGAGGCTTTATGCCAGCACCTGAGATAGGAGATGATCCAAATAGTGCTGATAGCTCATTTGATTTAGACAAAATAATAACAGATTTTGGTTTTTATAATCTTCACACAAAAGAATGATCAGCTTTATTTTCCTGGTGGGTTCCCACCTCTGCTATTCAAAGGGTTTGGGTTTTGTTTAATTTCAAGTGCTGGGCTTTAGTGAGTTGCTAATGCTGCCCAAGAACCAGACTGCTGTTCTGAGCATAACGGCCCCATTCTGCTGCAAACTGCCCTCCCCCAGCAGTTACCCCAGCCTGAGGAGCTGTGACAATTGTGGAAGGCAAGATGACTCACAGACTTGGCTAAAAACTTACCAGTTATCCTCCAATGTCGTTGGAGAGTTAAGTAAGCTTGAACATTTTAATAAGCTTATTTTCTCACCATTCTACCGCCTCAGGTGATCCTTTGTGTTGCAACACAAAATACCGTATCATGGGATTATTAGGAAAAAAGCAAGGCACGTGCTCAGATCGTCATTTTTTTTCTGTCCCACTCTGCAGTTGCCACTATCTGGTGGGGACTCTGGCAAATGGTGCAAGTAGCAAATGGTGCACACAGCAATGGTGCAAACAGATTTGGCAAACTGCAGAAATAGCAGCCAGGAGGGATTTTTTTAAGGCTAGAGTGTTACTCACCACCAGCAATGCAGCATGGCTAGGGGATAGCATTTTATGGCAGAACACAGGAGACAATACCCTGGTGCTCATAAGGAGCACATGCAAGGACACATTGAGGGGACATTGAGAAGCATATGGCCCTCCATTACATGCTAAGGCAAAAGAAAACCTGTAAACATCTCTTCAGGACAGTCAGACCACAATGACAGAAGAACAGACAGCCCTGGAGACCCAATCACAGGGATGGACAGGGGTCTGTTGTGTTAAGGCTGGGCTTTGCTCCTGCTCCTCCTATAACTGTGCAGGAATTGAGTTTGAGTGTTTTTACACCAGGACAAGAAGAGGAAGCCTGTTTTCTGAGGGGACTCAGAGCCTCTTTCTAATTTCCAGCCTGGCCTCATGGTACTTTGCACTTCTGTTCCTGCACACTGCTGTCTCTGCTCCACATCTCTCCTCCCTCTACATGCAGCTAGCAAGAGCAAGAGAGTCTCTCTCAGCCAGCCCTGCCCTTACCCCATCACTCCAAGCACTTCTAGGTCTCATCTTGTAATACCACATCTTCACTTCCCTCAACCACCTACAAATTTCCCTAAAGCTTCCATCTGACTTTATCAGTTGATGGATCAGAACCAGCCACTATCATCACACTGGGGTTATCCAAGCAGTGTAAAGTCAAAGCAAAGATCCTTCTAGTCCAGGAATCTGCCTCAGACACTCACTGGGTGCAGAGAGGTGATGGAGGCCCCATCCTTGGAGACATTCAAGGCCAGGTTTAAGTAGGTTCTGAGCAACCTGATCTAGTGTGAGATGTGCCTTCTTAGCACAGGGGGATTGGGCTAGATGGCCTTTAATGGTCATTTCTAACTCCACACATTCTGTTACTCTGCTGTACAGCAGAGCCAGCTCTAAAGCTCCCTCCTGCCAACATGGGATAACTAAGCATCCCCCCTCCCATGAACCTCTTCAAAGTGTCTGCTCCTACCCTTGAACTAGTCCTGCTACACTGTCAGATCATGTGGGAGCCATTCGCCTTACAAACACAGAAATACCCATTGATTTCTCAGCCAGGATTGTTTTCTGCTGTTGCAGTGCACAGAACTGACTTCCTGGCTGACCAGAGGAGCCTCAGCAGCTGCCTTAGCTCAACAGAGTCTCCTTAGGAGAGAAGGATGGAGAGAGACCTTAACTCTTTGGCAGCAGTGACATGTTAGTCAGGTCATCCCATAAAGTCACATTGTGCACAATGGGAAGCAGAGCAGGGCGCTGAAGAGCGAATCCTCTCCAGGTTTGAAGAGTAAACACATTCAGGATACTGAGGGGCAGAGAAGTGTTGTTAAGATTGGACATTAGGAGAAGTTTCTTCACCAGAAGGGTTATCAAACATTGGAACAGGGCAGTGTTGAATTGCAATCCCTGGAAGTATTTAAAAGCTGAGCTGATGCAATGCTGAGGGAGATGGGTTAGCAGTGATTTTAGCAGTGTTGGGTTGATGGTTGGACTCAAGGACCTTGAAGGTCCCTTTCAAACTGGACAAATCTGTGATTCTGCAGTAATATCCCGCAACCAAAAGCGAGACCTCTGCACCACATACTTGGTTTCTACAGCATTATACTGCAAGGGCTCCAAATCCAACTATCCATCACACAGAAACAGGCCACGTTCTTCCCTCTTCTCCCATTCTTCTGCCCTGTTTTGGTGACTCAAGGGCCAACTCCTGTGACAGGGCTCTTTAGCATTGTTAGACTCTGCTGGGCTCCAGGTGATCATCAGCTCCACACTGAAGCTGCACATCCCTCCCTTCATGACTCTCTGACTCTGCCATTTAATCTCATTTCTTGTTTTCCTATCCTGAAGGGCATCCACTTTCCTGTGTGCAATTTCCCCCAGCACTTTTGTTTTGATGATGGTTCCCACTTGTGGGTAATTACCAAATTTCATTAGCAGTTTCTCTGTTTTGTGCCAAAGCCAATAAAATGAGGCAACATCACTTTCAAGGCTGATTTTTGAGAAACTCACCTAGCACAGTCCTTGCAGCCCAGCACCTTCCTCTCCAATTGATTTAAACTTCACTGAAGAGCAGACAAGTTAGATCTATCCTGTCTGCTTTGTCAAGAAGATCAGGTTTTTTATCTACTCTGGCATCATTTACTTTCAGAAAGTCCATATCTCATCTTATCCATTTTCCCTGTTCCTAATTATTCACATTTTTAATGTTTATTCTAAAGCTTTGCCTACTAATAGATACAGTCTAATAGACCCTTACGTGCCAAGAGCACGTTCTCCCTGCCCCAATAAATAGACCTCTATTTGCTGTTCTCCAGCCAAACCATCCAGCCCCTGTGGTTTGACAGATTTATTATAAATCCTTCTTCCGTGACTTCAGCTTTGCACCAGCCCCTTCTCATTCCTGGAAGAGAAGCTAGCTGGTCCTACCTGTTTACATGCTCAAAGTTCCTTGACTGGTTGTGGCATTTTCCATCCCCATACAGTGCCATCAGCCTTCGCACCTCCCTCCTCCTGGCCAGGTTCCTTGGCCATCTCCCCTTGGCCAGGATCCCCAGTGCCAGCAAAAACCTGGGCACAAATTTGCATTTTGTTTCTTTCAGGATTGTGCGTGGATTATCTTTAGCCTCTGGCCCATCCTCAGCTCGTACCAGCTCCACTTCTTTCCTGCTTCCACTTTCATCCTTCTAGCTGGACAGTTTCCAAGAGCTGTGCAACCTATCTTTTTCTATTTCCTTACATAACCTGGACATAATTGTATTCTGCCTTACTTTCAAAGTAAAAAATCTTTGCTTTACAAAAGCTGCATAAATTGCTTTTCAGCATCGGTCTTTTTTCTCTTGCCTGTGGATTCCCTGATTTCCCTCAGCAGCATCTCTTCCTGCTGCCCACCAGTCCTGTAGCCCGTTCCCTGTTCCCACAGATCCTCAAGACCCCATTTCACTGCCCTGGGAAGCGGGCAGGGCTGGGAGCAGGAGGGAGCTGTGGTGAGTCACAGCCTTCCTGGCTGTGAGGCCATGGGCCATCCTGTTTGTGTTGGGCCAGGGCAGCGGGAGCCTTTACCAGAGAGGTTAGTCCCACCTTGGACTCAGCGGGTGGGCAGAGATGTCCTGCCAGAGGGAATGAAGGTGCTTAAAATGCTGTAAAAGTCCTTCACCTCTCCTGCCCACAGCTCTGCAGAGCCTGTACCCGGCTGCCAGAGGAGAACTGGGCAGGTGGCTGTGTCCGCCACAGTTATCCCCGTGCAGCTCCAAAGGGCAGGGGAATCAAGCAGAACTTGATAAGGATCAGTATTATTTTTAGATCTTTCCTTTCAGCCACTCTCCAAAGCGACGAAGGCCGGGAGCCGTGCAGCACAGGCCTTCAGTGCAAACCCACAAACATCCACAAAATTGGAGGAAAGAGGTAGGTGGGAGGAGGGAAACCCTAGGAACTCGCCCTGGGAAATGGCTCGGCGGTAGCACGCCTCGCTGGAGGAAGAGTGCCCCGGTCACCAACAAAGGCTCACTGTGCAGCGGCAGTGCTGCCGCAGGGTCCGACCCACACACACAGCTGCTGGATCCCCCAGTGCCCGAAGCACAGGGAGAGCCCCCCAAAGCAGGACTCCAAACCTGTAGTTCTGCATAAAGTCATTCTTCAGAAGCATCTTTCCAGGGGCAGCTCTCCCCTTTGGCAAGAAGTTAGGAGCCTGTTTGGCAGCTGCGTGCTTCGGCCACAGGCCGTTGGTGCAATGGGGCTCAGGGCTTTGTGCTACCTGAGAAGGTTTTACCAAAGAGGAGCAAAGGAAAAAGCTTCAAAAGAGGACGAGAAACATTGCAACTCTTGGAACAGCTCCAGCCTTGGCTGGGAAGTTGAGACATGCCTTGGAGGGGATGGGAGTCCCCTTGGAAGATAATCAGAGATTTTAAGTCTCTCCTACTTCCTTCTATTTACAAAGTCAGCGAAGTCAGAAAGCTGGTTCTCCACCCCCACCCCCTACTCAACAGCCACTCTGTTCATGGCAGGACCAGGGGATACCTCCACGTGAGGTTCCTGATGGCTCTTTGAGAACTACAGCTGCTGGGGAAGATGGGTGCTGGGCTGCAGGAAAGTTTCCAAAGTGCCACCACAGCCAAGAGCAGGGTAGCAAGAAGCAGTGCTGGGGAAATCCCACTTTTAAGGGCTTGTTTTCCTACATAGGGCACACATCCCATGGGTACTCGAGATGCTGGGGCAATGCATCAAAGCAGCAGAGGGATCTGGGATGTTTGCATGGAGGCTGCTCCCTCCTGGTTTGACTTCAGAGTGACATGGAACCTCACACTGCATTTACATCCTTCCATTCACGAAGTCACAGGGCTTTTGGGCTATGTCAATGTTAGGCAGAGAAAAAGAATCAGATTTCTCAGGAGAAGTCAGACATGAGTTCAAGGAATAATCAGAGCCCCATGACATATTTTAGACACAGTGATCTTTATACAAACCACTAAAGGTCACATATTAACTATGCAACAGACATCCATGGCAACCTAAGTGCACAGAACCATCCACCTCCACATCACATGTCTCAGTTTCCCTGGTTTTACCAGCAGCTATAGGAAAGTGTTTTCCTTGAAGGGTATGGAGAGAGCTCATTAAACAGTGACAAGAAAGTGGCTTGAGAGCCTCTGAGGGTTGTGTCAGCAGCACACCAGAGGTTACTGCACCCTGAGCTAGTCCTCAGATGAGGAGGAAAGTTCAGTCCCTGCAGGCAGAACAACTGAGTGGGGCACAAGTGCTGCTGCTCATCCACAGCTAAGCTGTCATGGACCTCTCCCAGCTCCCAACAGGGGCATGGACTTTGTGAAAAGAGGCAGAGTAGCTTCAAGAGACAGATCCCGGAGGCTTCCAGCTCTCTCTGCTGTTCCTATTAAGAACCAAATTTGACACTGAAGGGGTTATTAAGCATTGGAACAGGCTGCCCAAGGAAGGGTTGAAGCCCCGTCCCTGAAGGTATTTAAGAGCTGGGCAGACATAGAGCTTAGAGACATGGTTTAGGGCTGATTCTTGTCAGAATTGGGTTGATGGTTGGAGTCGATGATCTGGAAGGTCCCTTCCACCCAAGTGATTCTAATGATTCTATGGCACAGCAGGAACTTGGGCACACAGGCTGAAAAAGTCTTTGACTCTCAGTTTCCCACCAAAGGAAGCGGAAAATGCAGACACTCTCTCGTGCCACTCCCCTGAAGTGCAGCCCCCCTGTCCCCCACCCAGTGCCCAGGCAGGCGCAGGAGCTGTGCTGTGCCACACCAAGGTGTGAGTAAGGACTGAGCCATGCAAATCCAAAGGCAAGTGTGTGCGTGTCTCAACAAGGAGGAGGCTGTTGAGCCCAAGGACTTGGCTCCTCTTGTGAACAGACTCAGGGAACATGCTCATGAAAAACCTAAGTCTCCAAATATTTTATTTTGATCCACGAGCCTGGCAAGATCTCCTGTGAACATCCACTCGACTGGGACTACATGAGCCTTGGAGGAAAAAGTGGGAGTGGCAGGATGTCAGAGACAGACTGGAGCAAGGCTGGGGCCTGGGTTTGGGCAGACTGTTGGGAAACCAGAAGGTATGGCTGTATCCCTGACATCCAAACTGGAGCAGAAACACAGGGAAAGGCCTGGATTTTCTTCTGAAACACAAGGATTCTGAATGTGCCAGCTCAGTCTAAAAGGGATGTTGCTCCCTCAGTTGCCTCTTGCCTGGACGATGCATGGGCATGTCCAAACACTGCTGCCATGATACTAAATGAAGGGAAACTCAATAACACACAACTGTGGTTCTGCTGCAGAAGTAGAGCCTTTTCCCCTTCCTAAACAAACACAAAAATCTTGATATTCAAGGATAAAAAGCTTTTCTACTAGAGGCTTTTGGTTTGGACCAAAGGTTTCTTGTACATTCTGCAGACTGATGGAAGATCTTGGGATCAAGCTGAACAGATCCTCCTCAGCACTGATCAGAGCAGGGCAAAAGGTACCAACACCCAACTGGTAAACTATGATGGAGCAACATGCATCTGTTCTTGCCTCAAAAACTTCAAGTGAGGAAGAATCTACACCATTCTAAGGATGCTGCACACAACACCAGTCAAGCCCCAGCCCTGCATCCCATGAAGGTGAGCAAAGACCTTGATGTGGCCTTGCAGGACAGCACAAATGAGCCCATCCCTCCACAGAATCCCAGAATGACAGGAGTTGGAAGGGATCTCTGGAGATCATCTAGTTTAACCCTTTTTTTAAGTGATAACTGTAGATAGAGTGCTTAGAACAGCAGCCAGCACATCATGCATGTGGGACGTGGATTTTCAAGCAGTCTTGATTGCTCTGGTGTGGAAGTGTGACAGTGATAGCCAGTACCAGCATCCATTAGGATGTCAGTTACTATCAAGCCTGTGATAGCTGCAGTGCCATACAATAGCTCAGCTCTGCACAGCACCTTCATCTCCAGCTGTGAGTACCATCACACAAATTGGTGAACTGGTTGCTCACACATCCAGAGGTTGGCTGAATCAGAAATGGCAGGTGAGTAAAGGGGAAGAGTCAAGTAAAACTCTCCTTCCAGGGAATATCCAGAAAAACCCACAGACGTAAACAGCTGAGAAAGAGCTGAGTGAGACAGTGGGAACAGGCAGTCAGGCATCAGCCTCTCTGCACTGAGAGATGAAACTCAAATTAAGGTTCCAGTGGGAATTGAAGGCAAACTCATCACAGGATAAAGGCTGCTGTTCACATGGCCAGCAGCAACTGCACTGCAAACCAGGAGAGTCACTGTTGATTTCCATTCACAAATACTGAGAGGCTTCTCAAGTCTCTGACATGGAAAATGCAGTCAGGGGCATCCTAGTTCCTTCCAGTTTGGTGCATTTTGTGATTAGTTACCTTACAGTGGGAAGCTCAGGCTAAGGGACCAAATTTCTTTTTATTGCATGTCACCATGAGAAAATAAGGGTATTTTTGCTGAACTAACCCAGTTTGCAAATTTCCTTCTTGGCATAGCCCAGAATGGAGCAATGTTCAGAGTGTCAAGTACAGCTCCATGTGATGGTTTATGCATTTCTGTAGTCAAACACTGGATACATTATCTAAAACAGAGATGTTAAGAAGAGCTTGAGACATCTTAGAACCATAGAATCATGGAATTAGTTGAGTTGGAAGGCACCTTCAAAGGCCATCTAGTCCAACCTCCCCTGCAGTGAGCAGGGACATCTTGTGCTAGATCAGATTGTTCAATCTTATTAAGCCTGGCCTTGAATGTCTCCAATACCTGATTCAAAGAAGAAAGGTGACAGTTTTGAAATCAGGACTTTATCAGTCAAAATCCCCTAGTCATCCCCCCACTAGGACTAAGTGTCCATCCAAGAAGAAACAGCCCAAATGCTAAGAAAGGCCTTGACGGCAGGCATCACAGGTTCCTCCATCCTGGTACTGTGGTGGCTCCAGGGCAGATCAATACCAGTGCTCCAAGACAGATCAATATTTCAAGTTAACACATCTCCAGATTTTCTGCAGGGTTGTGGAGTCGCGCATGCAAACCTCACAAAGTTCCAAAACACTTCCATGTTCCTGATCCATGAGCCTCATGAGTTGCAGGGCTGGTGTTGTGCCATGCCAGGGGAGCGGGCAGGGACAGCACTGTTACAGGAGCCCTGCAGTGTGTACTGTCCCTGGCAGGAAGCCATTTGTCTGTGAAGCAAGGAAACCAGGAGGTTTTGGAGCCGGCAATCCCATGCAGCTTCTCACCGCTGTTCCCAGCTACTGATCCAAGAGTGCCTTGTGTTTACTTCCAGCCTTCCTCCCTGCTCTGCTGCCAAGCAGCCTTCATGGCCGGACGCAAACCACTCCACCAGGAAATGCAGCGCTGAATTGCATCAGATAAAAAGGCCACAGGGACACTTCCCTGGCATTAACTCTGCTCTACCTGGCTTCCAGCAAGGTGCCCAGAGCTACTCATGGGCAAGACGACATCAACCATCACTGGGCTTCTGCTGCTGGAATCTGAGCTCTCATTGCTGGGGCTGCTCTATAACACAGCAGTGCTGCAGCAGCTTGGGTCATGTCCAAGTGTTGCTGAGGAGCTTGTGGGCAGGAGGACAGACATGCCAAGAGCACGTGGAATCAGCTCTAGGTTCAATTCCCATGTGCTGGATGTAGCGGCTCCTTCACAGTGGTGTGATGGTGGGAAAGGCAGAAGATGATGCTTGAGAGACCAGCCTAACTTCAACAGGTTTGTTGACTGTCTCACTTGTCTGAAGATGCTTTCAAGAAGGAAATGAGACAGGACTGCCTTGTGGGTGGTAGCAGCTAACTAGATGGTGACTGTGGATGGAGGGCCCCTGGTTCAGCCTCTCTTCTGCTAAAGCAAGGATAGGAACTGCCTCAGGCTGTGTCATAGCTATGAGCATCCATGCAAGACCTGGCGGGACCCTCCTCCAAGGGAATTACTCTCAGCAGCACCATAAGGCCCAGGCACTAAAGTAGAACTCAGAAGAGCAGATCTCCTTCTCTTGTCAACCTGGATGTGTCACATCCCTCCTTTCTCAGTTGTGATGCCATCACTCCCCTGGGCTCATGTGCTCTCTGTAGTACAGTGTGTCACTGCAGTGGTGACAGAACCCCACCATGGGCACCCAGTCTGTGCTGAGCAGGGAAGCCGAGGCAGGAAAGTAAGTAACAGGTAAAGACAAGAATGTATTGAACCATCAGAAAAGCAGTTGCTTCCCTGCTTTTCTGAAGATGTTTGTATTTTGCAGACACCTCCAGTCTCTTCTGCCTGACACACAGACATGGGACAGGTCTATCTGAGCACTCACTATTTTCCTCTCCCTCCACCTCTTTGCAGACTCACAAAAAGCAAAACTCAGAGGGTACAACCTAACTCATCAAATATCTCAAATTCTCCAATTAGCAGTGTTCCTTAAACATGAATGTCCCATCACCTTTTCGTCTCCCTGGTGAGGGCTGGTCTGAACCCCCAGGAATGCACAGGCTGGTCCCAGCATGGTGGTAGACGCAGGGAAGCGAGAGGATCTGCTTTTCCTAGGCTCCATTTCCAAACCAAACTACCTCCATACTGAGACATAATGGCATTTTCCTTATGGGAAAGAGGAAAAGAAAATTTACAAGTATTTTACTACCCAGCAGAGTCCCTCTTCCGGTGCAACAGCAGTGTCCTGAGCAGCCACCAATCAATCACTCCAGTCATGGCTGGACACATTAAGATCTTCTCCATCTCTCCTGTGTTTTAGGTAAGATAAAGTTCATTTAAAATTGGCCTTCAATAATACAAGCCACTACTGCTGTCCTGACTTGCCAGGGAGCAGCTGACTGATTTTGCTTTTACCACTGCATTAAGCCATTGCATTCAAAAGACAAATCCTGCCTGGGCTTGAGGATAGGAGCAGAAGAATGGGGCATCACCAACTAAGTCTCTTGTTGCTTAAATCAAGGGCTGAGAAGAAGCCTCAGCCCCTCCTTTTGTCTCAAAGCGGACTGTGCTCAGACTCCACAAAATCATCCAAATTCACCCCATTCTAGAAAGCAGCAGAAATACTGATGGGGCAAAACTTTAGCACACCAAAACCTGGTCATTTATTCTCTTTTTTGGAAAAATACCTGCCAAAAAAATACCAGTTCCCTAGCATTGATGTACTTTAGCCCTACCATTAGCCCTTTTCTTGCTAATCCCTACCCAGCACTACTTGCTCACTCTCCTGGTCGTCAGGGATGGGATTTTGTCTTTGCCATACTTGTTATTGTGTCTCACTCTCTCTCATGCTTGCTGGCCCAGGGCCAGCCAGCAGAAGGATGTAACCTTGAGCCAGGCCAAACCATGCCTTTCCCAGCGATTGAAAAGGGAGAGGGCCTGAAGCAGGAAAAACAAGGAGGTAGCTTTTCCCTTTCTTTCAGTGGCAATTCCCCCACCCTGCTGGGCCTGTCCAGCACACACACATTCCTGAGGTGGTGCCAGGATGGAGATGGAGCAGCGTGTGAAGAGTGAATGCCCCATCAGGGCAGAGGCTGCACTGAGACCAGTCAGAAACCTGCAGCTCCCTGTGGAGGTTGATACAGGGCTGATTCACTCGGTCAGCACTGTGTGAACAGGCTTCACAAGAGAAATGTCCTCACAAGACTGCCTCCAAAGGTCCCATGGAGCAGTTCAATGCCAGGTCTGCTGTGGGGTCAATGTCTGTTTTACATTTCTCTCAGTATATGAGTTAAACTGTATAATGCTGTTGCTGTTTCTCAAACTGCAGTCATTAGAGCATCCAACCCAGGGACACTCTTTTCCTCTACAAGCCCCTGGCAGACCTTCCTCACTGCCTATCGAGCCTAGTCACCTGCCCCTACAGGCTTACAACCTGCACCTTACTCAACATCACATCTAGCCTATGGAAATTTAGAGCAGAAATCCTTCCAGCTCTCCTACAGGCTTTGCAAAAGCCTTTTAAAACCCACCTTGGTCAGATGGAGAACAAAACAGGGAAGATTTGCAGCCCCAGTCACCCCTCCATCAGCGAGCCTGACAAAGGAAGCAATGCTTCAAACCATGTCAGGGACCAGCACACAGTGTTCAAAGTGTTTTCTGGAACACATTTGAGCAGCAAAGATTTTCCTTGTTAACTTTTCTTTATCCTCTGTGGTTAGCATAAATACCCGATCCTTAAGGGGATGTTTTTGTTTTCAATAAGGGTGTCTGAATGAGCAAATACTAAAGAGAGGCATCTTTCAGGTTTGACAGTGGCATTTTTCCTGCCAAGTGATTCAGCTGTTCAATCCTGAACTGAAATACACTGTTATCATCTCCCCTAGTGATCAACTACCTAGAAATCAATGCAGCCTTGCAAACAATGGTCAGGGGATGCTCTACGTAAGGATATTGGAGTTCAAAGAAGACAGGAACAATTTGCAAATTGTGAAAACAATGCCAAGGTGATACATATCTACAAAAGCTGCAGCAAGGCCTGCTGGAGTTTAAGATCTGTTACTACTGAAAACCCAGCAGCAGCAAAGTCTTCTCCTGATGGGTCAGTTCCTTGTTCTTTATCTCAGGAAAGGAAGTGCAAGCTCCTGAGCTGACACTGTGCCCACCTGCCACACTCCAAAGAGACATCTGTAAGAAAATGCCAGAGATTTCAGTGAAAATGATTTCACAAAGATGTTTCTATCCTCCTCTACCTTCAGTGTAGCCAGGCTTTGTCAGCCCGGGCCATGGCAGCAGAACTGCTCATGGAGGATGGCAGAGTGAGCCGGGCAGGGTGCCCGGGCAGGATCCGTCTCCCGGCGCGGGGTTGTCCCTGGGAAATCCGGTGCTGCCCCAGCGGGACGGCCGCTGGGCTCGGCCGGGTTCCACTCGCCCACAGGCACGGAAGAGCTTGCCAACGGGGATCCAGGAGCAGCAATCAGGGAAGGAAGCGGCAGGCTCGGGCCGCTTTGCAGATGGGACAGGAAGGGATTACACATATCCCACCGATCTGAAGGTGCGTTCCCCTTGAACAAAGCCATTTCTGACTCTCTGTGTAGCCGGCGCTGGGAACGGGCTCCCAGCTGCTCTGGGAACGCCGTGGATCACTTTCCTTTCCCACTGTCAGCACCTGCTTAGAGGTTACTTCCTGTGACCTTCAGGGTAACCCCGTATCATGGTTTTACTGCCCTGAGAAAGAGACGGGGATGATAAAGCAGCGTGAAGATGAGGAGCCCCTTCCCTCCCCCCTTGCGATCCCTGCGGCCCCAGCGGACACACGGTCTTTCCGAGCGCCCGGGGTCTGTGCTGCAGCCGAGTCCCCTGAGGGCAGCCTGCGTGCACTCTCTCCCATCCAGCTACAGACTAAGGCAGGAATAATATGAACGTATATTTTTAGCAGCAGCAAATTATTTCTCTTACAGAAGGAATATTTCCATGCTAGGCTTTTTCCCTTCCCTTATCTAAGAATTGTATATTTAGAGCGTGAGAACTCTACCTCACACAAACAAATGCTGCCAGGCCCCTGTGCTCAGTAAGGGATCTGCTTCTGGCCTCTCAGATGTGCCCCTTTTTGGGACAAAACCCCTCCATCTTTGCTCCACTGAAACTGAGGAGGAACTCAGCTGAGAAAGGAAGGGAAAATATACTCCAGAGAGTTATCAATCTGCACCTTTGTTAAACTGGTGCTGTAGGAAACCCCTAAGCACTGCTGCAGAAACCAGCATCTTCTCTGGCCCGACAGCCCAGGCTTCACCGCTTCCTTTTTGGCTGCAGGTGCAAGCAGGGATCCCAAGGGACGCCTGGAACGGTCGTTGACATCCCCAGGGTGATCTGGCTGCTAAAACACATCCTACTTGCCAGTAGAGAGTGGCTTTAAAGCCCATGAATGAAAGGCCACAAATGCCTAAAGTCCCACTGAAGAGCCAAGTTAATGGAGTGGGGCATCAAACTACTGCAGCCTCTTGTTTTTGATCTGCTTTTCCATCCCTCTTGCACCACATCCCTGCCTTCCTCCCTACCTACCTACCCTCTGTCTTCCTCCCTGCCTGCATCACTGTCTGCCTCCTGCCTGCCCAGCCAGCTTGGGAGCTGCTGCTGAGGCTGCAGCCAGCCGGGCAGCCCTGGATGGCAGCTCTGGAGGCTTCCCATTCCTAGAGAGGAAGCTGATTTCACAGGCCGACCATGGCAAACCTCACTGTGATTGCTGCAGTTTGTCATGGCTGAGAGGCAGGACCTGCTGGATCCCTGTGCCCCTGCTCCATCAGGGAGTCAGACACTGCGATTCCTCCTGCCCAGCAGGGCCCGAACACCCCGCGGCCCCTCTAATGCAGATTTAACGCATTTCAAACAAAAATGCATCAAATGCTGTATTTCCACACCAAACATGGAGATTTCACGGTCTGTGTGACTTTCATGACATCGAGATTAATACGGACTCTTAATCATAGGTAACAGTTGCTGGGTGAAGGCCCAGGGCTCGGGCTCGGTGTCGCAGATACCCACCTGCATCTGCTCCTCTCGCCTCTGCTCTGTTGCTCTGTTTCTTTTCCCCACACCTCGGCATGGGGCACCCGCCCTCCCACCAGGAGTGAAATGTCAAGTCACCGGGCTTTTTGCAAATCACGGCAGCCTGCCTTTTGACCTGCACTGAGATAACTCCACCAACAGCATGGGAACGGAAACAAATCTGCCTGGTTAAAGACTCAGTTTGTGGTCAGAGGCAGCATTGCGGAGGCAAAGCTCTCAGGCTTGCTCAGAAGCTCCCACAGCAGTATGCACACAGCTATTTCAGAGGAGAAGAAGTGATGCACGCCACGTAAAGGTGTGTTTCACTTGCACTCAAGACATCCAGCCTCTGCTGAGGCCCATTCCAGCTGGAGCGGGCAGTGCTGGCAGGGAGCGCGGAGGTGGGGCAGTGAGGTTCAGGCTCACTGTGAATCCTGTCTCACATGTGAAGCATGGAAGATTTATGCATCCTCACCTGTAAACTGGTTTTCCTACTCTGTCCAGTGCATGCCTGAATGTGCAGCTTTATCCTGGCACGCTAGCATTCCTTTCCTTCATCCCCTTGATCCAAGTTTCTATCAATTAACAGGGATTTCCCCACCCGTGAGTTTTCCCATCACAATCACAGCTGCAAATGTGTCACCTCCAACCTCAGATGTGACCCTGCCTGTCTTTGAAGTCTAGGCTGGCTCCAGAGGATGTTCCCACCTGCTTGCAGCCACAATAGTAGCAGGATGAGCAGAGCTCTGGTCTGTCCCGAGCACCACCACGGTTCTTGGATTTGGTCTCCCATCAGGTCTTTTATTTCAGTATTAACGGGTGTATGGATGCAGCTGGGAAAGCATTTGTGGAGTTTCCACACTTGGCGGGTGGGCTGGGACTGTGGCAAGACTCAGAGTCTTTCCCACTACTGACTTAGAAGAATCACAGAATGGTTTGGGTTGGAAGGATCCTCAAAGACCACCTGGTTCCCCCCAAACCTCCCATCATCCCATGTCGTTCACAGCCCCATCCAACCTGGTGTTGAACCCCTCCAGGGATGGGGCAGTCACAGCTTCTTCGAGCAACCTGAGGCACGGTCTCACCCCCTCACAGCAAGGAATTTCTTCTTAAGATCTCATCTAATTCTCCCCTCTTTCATTCTAAAAACATTTCCCCTCCTATTGCCACACACCCCTGCAAATAAGAAAGATCAACTAGAGAGAGCACAAGCAGTCTGGCATCTGCAATGAGGAGCCCCAGAATGTATTCATATACCTTGAAGGGTTAAAACCAGCTCAGTCCTCAAGAGATCACACAACTCCTCTCCAGTTTTCCCTTCAGTAATTTGATCGATGTTCTGGGCTGCTCTGGCCAGAGGAGATGGGCTGGAGTCCTTTCCCTGACCTGGCTCCAGCTCCATCCATGTCCTCATTTCCACTACACTGCAGGTTAGGACCAGCTCTGCGCCCACAGCTGAACTCCCCTTGCTTTGTGCTTTAAAGAGGTGAGCCTCACTTCACTAATTCCCCCAGAACCGAAACACTGTGGGGTGGAGGAAACTAACAGCTTGCAATGCAAACCTTCCCCCAGGAGGAGGAAGGAAGTTCCCACCTCTGAACGGGGATAAGCCATTCCTCAGTCACCTCCTCCCCTGCCCCCAGGATGGCACAGCCTGGGCAGAGGAAATGCTCTGTGTGCAGCTGGTCAAAAGGCAGAGTGGTGACAAAGGTGACATCCTGTTTCACCACCTCCAGCTTCTGCCCTAAAATACTCAAGCCCTGGCTTGTGTCCAGGCTTGGGCATTTCTGAAGAGATGATGGATGGATCTAGGGACATGCATGAAGCAAATGGCTAAAATGGTGACCTGAGAGTTTTTCAGGAGGTCCAGCAGTTGTCTTATGGAGGGAGAACCCCAGAAGCCAGTCCCTGGCGCAACCCTCTGGGAGAGAATCAGCAGGCGGGAGGAAAACAGGAGTGAAGGACAGTTCTCTGCCAAGACTCATTTCTCCCATGCCTGGGGCCAAGAGTGGTTGCAGTGATATCAGCACAGTTCGGGGCTGGCTGGCCTCTGCAGGACACAAACTCTCTGGCTCTCCTGCGAGGTTGAGCCCAGGAGCTGAGCTGCACCCTGTGAACGGCTGTGAGGGGAAAACAAATCCCATTGAAATCGGAGCACACTGGCCACAGCACAGCCGTCCTACACCCGAGCTGGCAGCAGGGGAACAAGCCATCGGGTCTCTCACCTGCTCACCAAGCACACAGAAAATGCTGCTAAGGTGGCTCGTCCCCCAAAGGAGAGGCCCCAGCTCCTGGGAGAGCCCACCGAAGGCAGGATGGGCATGATGGGCACTGAAAAGCTGAGGTTAAAGGTGAAAAGGGGGAAGCACGAAAACATTTGCACGTGTTTCTCATGACCTGTATTTCTGAGAAAAGTGGTTTGGTGTAGACCAAAGGGCTAAAATTCAGACTCTGGGTTCATCCTAGCACAGGGATCTCTGTGATTTGGTCTCCTGGAAACAGTGAGTGGCCTGGACAAGGCCAGCTGGTGGGATCAGGGTGCAGTATTGTGGTACAGGATTTGGGGTGCAGGACCGGGGATACAGGACCAGTGGCAGAGCAGTCCAGGGACCAGCCTTTGGGAACCAAGGAACCCTGACTGCTGCTGGCTGAGTCCAGAAAAATCCTTAAAATGGCAAGGGGGGGACTGTGGGGAGCAGGCGGGAGGCAAGAAGTGAAAGCCAAAAAATGGAAGGGAAAGCAGATGCATGTTTGGGGCAGTATTTGAATGGAAAACCCAGACAGTGGGAGTGTGAAAATGAGATTTCCAGACAGATGCCTTCTCTTCTGTGTGACCAGATGACTGGCTACAGGAACAAACCATCGGATATAGGGAGATGCACGTCCACAAACACCTCTCAATCTGTATTTGCAAAATTGCATTCTGTTCATACCCTACATTGAGGGAGCATCCTTTTCACAGGTACTGCACTTCCCTTGTTATCTCCTTACCTTGATGTTATCACCCCTACTACACTTTAGGCCCTTAGAAAACAATCTCTGGGCATGCATTCCAAGAACCAGAAGAAATAGGAAGGTTTCTCTTCCATCAGAATCACTCCAAAGTTAAATCTGAGAAGTGAAGACTTCACCCACTGAGAAATAAAAGGAATGTTCTGCACCATGTTCCAGGAGCTCCCCAAATCCCATGTCCAGGCAGAAGCTGTGTTAAAAGTCCTGATGTGATGTCAAGGGTGAGTTGTGCCCTGGTGAGTGACTGCAGTGGGACAGGCAGGAGCAGGCTGAACACAGCAGAGCTACTGTTGGGCTGTGGCGAGGCACAGATGCAGCTGCGGTCCCACAGCTGCAGCAGAAACCATCTGCCAGCAGTGGGCTGCCGAAGCAAGAGGAAAGCAGGAAGGATTTCCAGGATGAGAGGGCTAAGAGGGAGGCAGGGTCTCCTAAGAGATGGAGGGAGCTGAGTGTGGTGGAGAAAAGTCCTGATGTGACATCACTGCAGGGCTGGAGTCGCCCTGTGGTGGAGGATGGGGCAGTAGGAAGGAGGGGTCAAGACCTCTTTGAAGAGAATCAAAACAGAGAAATGAAGGTGTTAAGAGATAAGAAACAGTCTATGAAGAACCAGACCCCAGTAAGTCTTTGATGGTACCTTCTGCCAGCCATCCTCTGAGCAGTGCACTCTCACCAAGGGGAAGGAAAAGCTCAATTCAACTTAAAATAAACAGCTGCATTCAGAAGCACCACTGAATTAGTGTGGAATTGAGATTCATTCTTAGAATGCATCATTGCTCCACATCGTTTCTTGCTCCACATCTGTTCTTTCACCAGTCTTACCATAGCAGCAGTTTGATGGAAGAATTTGAGGGTGATACCCAGTAGTTTCACTCCAGGTTCTCGCTGCTGCACTGCTAGATCCTTACTGACATGCACATTAGGAAAATCCCATGCAGTTTTCAGCACATGAGACTCATGGAGAAGGCCACCAAGGGACTATTCTCTTTCTGAAAGAATGAGAAACTCACTGCCACCACAGATGGCTCTGCTCTTCTAGGCCTCTTGCCGAAAAAAGCCAGTGCAGCAAAGGCCACGGGCTTTGTAAGATTACAGCTACTCAGAGTTTATGAGGCTACATAAAACATTTACGGTGGGTGCATTAGTAACACAGTGGCCTATATTTACGGCTGGTGCATGCCCTTTGCAAAGTAGAGGTGACCCCAAGGCTTAGCTGGAGCCCATGTGCTGGTATTTGGATGGCTTCCATCAGCATTAACAGCTGGGCTGTGAGAAGCAGCCAAGGGCAGCTCGAATGTCATCTCTCTGCTCCAGCACCCACCCACGGGCTGCTGTGATGCACTGAGGGCCCCAGGCAGCCCAGCCAGGATGACCACCATGTCTGTGCTTTGTGGTAGCTGATGGGAGATGAGACCACTGAGCTGGCATGGTTGACTGTGGTCTTCCGAGCACTGTGCTTCTGGACTCCATCAGATCATAGAATCATTAAAAGTGTTGTGTTGGAAGGGATCTTTAAAAGCCAAACCCCCTGCACTAATCAGGCACATCTTGTGCTAGATCAGGTTTCTCAGAGCCTCATCAAGCCTGGCCTTGAATGTTGCCAGGGATGGGGCCTCCATCACCTCTCTGGGCAACCTGTGTCAGTGTCTCATCACCCTCATGGTGAAGAACTTCTTCCTAATGTCTAATCACCTCACACTGCAATGGATCTCCTTTATGTAGAAGCTAATTCGAGAGTTTGATCAGTAAAGAGAGACATTTCAGATGCAAGGACCAGAGTGCACATCTGGGACTGGGGAGGAGGCGGCAGCAGGAGTCTGTCCAGGCCGGCAAGTCCCTGAGTGTGGGGCAGGGTGTCTGTGTGGCCCCCCCCTCTGCTCAGGAAGAAGGAACAACAACAGGAAGAGAGGAGAACTCACTCAGACAAAAGATAAACAGACCAGCTAGATAGTGAAGCCAGAAGTTGCTAATTAACCTCAAATTGCTTTGGAAAGGACTCCAAGTGGAGCATTCCCTTCTGAAATGCTGTCCCAAAAACATCTGCTGTGGCGGCCCTGCTCCTCCTGCCTGCACCACAGCCCTACAGCCACCATCTCCATAAGCCTGAGCTGTCCTGGGTGTGAAAGCAGGAGCAGCAATCCCAGAAGGAGCTGCACCATGCTCCCTGCTCAGCCTAAACCTTGTTTGGGTTCAACAAGGCTGGGCTGGAGACTTTCATGTGTCCCACCAGTAAGAGATGAGGGCTGCATGCATCTAACCCCAACTTGGAGCAACCACACACACCCTGAACACACCTCCCGCACTGCACCATGGCTAAATCCAGCAGGATTTTGGTTAATAAATCAACCCCTCGCCCCTACTGAGTGCACTTCATGTACCACATGATAAGGAGATTTACAGGAGAAGGCTGGAGTGCAGATCCCTTAGGCAAAAGAAATCATTGAGAGAGAAAAATTAAAGCAATTGCTCAAACCCAAGGGCTGGTCAGGAACAATCTGGGCTCCTCAGAGCAGGAAATGACACTCAGCTGAGCATCCGTGTGCATGTCAGGATGGATTAGGAGCCTGTCAGGAGCTTGACATTGGCTTTACAAGATGATCATGTGCAAGGACTGTGGCAGGGGCTACGGACACCAGAAGTCCCACTAGAAGCACTGCAGCCCTGGAGCAGCTGTAGCACACTGTTTCTTCTCCTCTCTACACTAAACATGCTCAAAAGATGAAGCCAGGCTAGATTTGTCTGAATCTGGCTGCAAACCAGGACAGGTTTTCAGGCACAGCACCTACTGAAGCACAGGAATGTGATGCCCTTGTTCCACCCACAAGGTGCCAGGCTGCAAGTGCTGCTGGGGCCAGGGTTGAGGGTAATCCCAGTCCTGCATTAGGCAATGAGAGTTTTTGGCGGCAGCTTCAATGAAAACAGCCTGGCTCTAACACTCTGGTAGCCTGGTGGTCTAGATAAGCAAATTCATTAAGATTCTGCATTGTCCCAATATTTTTGGATTAGAAAGAAGTGTGAATAAAGCCTTCACCTGCAGACGGGTACCCCAGCACTCACACATCACCCTGCAGAGATAACAGGCTGGAGGAAGATAAAGCTTTTGGATCCAGAAATATTTCTGTGTGCTACCCCACCTGCTAGTAAGAGGCTCACAAATCTCCAGTGTTCAGTCAGGGACCTGCAACGGCAGGAGACCAACAGTGACACAGGGCTCAGGCCAGGCAACTGCAGCCCTTTGGTCCAGCACCTGCCAAGGCAGGCAGCTGCAGGTGAGCAGCATCTTCTTCCCAGCCTACATGCTAGGAGCATCTTTCCAGTGCTCCACAGGGAGCTCAGCCAATCTGGCCACAGTCATGCCACCCCCTTCCACCACACAGAGGGGAGCCTATACCTGCAGATGTCCCCAGGCACCGTGAAGAGGAGAATGGTGCTGCCACTCAGCCCAGTGGCACCCACACAGCTCTACCAGCTGCTCTACAACCTCTGCACTAGAGCACCTGATGGTGAGAAGCAACACGGGGTGAAGAGCAATACAGAATTACTAGGGAACACAGGCAGCAAACCCCAGACACTCAGAGAGAACAGTGATTAATCCATGGTCTTCGCTTTTCATATGTTCAGATTTTGGACACAAAGTTTCATCTCCCAAAAGCAGATGCTTTCCCTGTAAAAGTATTTGGTCGTAAAAGCCCACAGCACATCAGTGCAATAGATGTAGATTACTTTTACTGTTCTGCACTGGATTTTGTTTTCAACTTCATAACATCTGTGGTGGGGGCTGAATGCCGCCCACAAACACACTGCAGTTTTCTTAACCCCCGAATTTCTTCACAGTAGAAAGGAGTATTGGAAAGTCCAACCCAGCTGCTTCCTACCGCTGTGGTCTCACTTTGTGGTGTGTCACAGATGCTGCCCTTCCATCTTCTTTGTGGATTCCCTGGAAACTCCCAAATTCTTTTCTATAAACACATTTTGTGAGCAAGTTAAGTCCACATTATGGTAACAGCCTAATGCTTTCAGCTTCTGGGCTTCAATCCTGCTGGCTGAGCTCTTCCTTGCTCGTGTTTGAGGCGCGCAGCACCGAGCAGCAGGAAACCCCTTGTGGTGAAATGACACTTGGGCACTGAGCCCCAGCAAAGCCCTCAGAGCTGTGGTGGACTCACGGGTCATTTGTCTTATCATACACTAAAATTCCTCTTAACAAACCCTATTTCTGAAATGATTAAGCACATGTGAACTGCCTCCATCAGGCACCTGGACCTTCTCAGCAAGGGAAAAGTCTCTCTTAGTGAACATCTCAAAAGAACTGAGCAGGTCACTCACATCTCCATGTGACACAGGACTGGTGATAGCAGCCCTGGAGACATCAGTGTTTTTTCTAGGAGCTTAGATTGAAGTTTGGGGACAAGATGGTCACCACAAGGAACACAGAGCTGCCACTCAGTGTCAAAGGGGGCCTCTGTGTTATCTTCAAAAGGACCTGAGATGGGCCACAGGGGAGAAATATTTCATGTAAGCACTCACAGCCCTTTTCTATAAAAAGATCAAACTAACATCCATCCTATATCAATCCCAGGGACCCCTGGAGGTCCTCTGCAACCCTGGTTACTGAAGGATGCCAAATAATTTTCCCATTTTTCTTGTTAAAGCTATAACATTTAGTACAGGCCTGTTCTCTCATTTGCTAATCCACTGTCCTCAATTATCCAGCATGACTGGAAATAAGAAACAAAACATAAATCCAAAGTGACAACTTAGACAAGCATAGTGAAATCACAGGTAATGGAAAAATTACCAAACTTCAGGGAGGTAATATGGGAAATCAGATGTCCCAGCTGTGAAACAAGGCTTGGACTCTTATAGTGACCACAATCTAGACTTAAAGAGAATATAACCCAGAACCTTGACTACTTTGCTTTACATGACTAACATATAAACTAAGAAAAACCCACCAGATTTTAAACACTCAAAAACCTTTTTAAAGCTTTCTATGATAGTGTGAACGCTCCCCACAGAATACCCATCTACTGTGCCAACCTGCTCACTCCTGCTCTGCACCAGTACACATCTGTTATCTCCAATTTGCCTCTCCCATCCAGGAGATGACACTCAGAAACCCATTCTCAACAACTCAGCAAATCTCATTCTCAACACCTGAGTTGCAGCATGTGAATTTAAGGATTTATTGAAGCTACTAGAAGCATTCTCGCCCCTTTCTCTTGAGGTACACTGAGACAGGAGTGAAACTTAATCCAGCATTTGATAATCTTGCAAATAGCAAAAAAGCACTTAAAAAGCACTTAGAAAACCAGAAAGCATCCCAATATCTGTCATAAAGCGATAAATGATTGTGTAATCTGTGGTTGATTTGGGTATTTGACAACTAAGGAAGGGAGAACAGTCCCAGTGCCTGAGAACATTCTCACGCCTGAACAGGGGCGGGAATAAGACTCAGTGCAGCTCCCAATCACTTTTCTTGCTACACTTCACTGCAAGTTCTTTTATTTAGAAAAATAACTAAGAAATTATATCATGAAAACAAAGCAAACAAACTATCCTTGCCTTAGAAAAATCACAACGTCATGATAAAGTGTGATAAGAAATGGCTAAGTTGTTGTATTAACAGTGATGAGAGCCCAAATGTGTTACGCAGCAAGAAAAACAAACGACTCCCTCTCAGATGGAAGAAAATGTTTCTTCTCAGTTGGAGAAAGAAAAACACAAAGCGGCTCAACTGCATCCCTGGAATTGTGCAATTTACTTTGCATATTTGGCAGCAAAAGTAGAAGAAGCAGTTTATAATCCAGGGCTTTCACACAAATGACAGGTTCTTGGTTCTGGAAGGAGCATTCCATTTCAGTAAACTTTTTTAATTAACATCCTAATGGTATGTTAGAATTAAAGGAATACCATCGACTTAAAACTCACCTAGCTGCTTGAGCATTTTTAATGAGCAGTGTCACAGCGATCCCTAAACTGCCAGTAATTGAGGCAGATCAGAGAACCAGCGCTTCCCTGGGTGCTTTGGGTTTATCTGAATAATTGAAGCATTTTCTGTACAGCCCATTTCTTTGCCTGCCTTTGCCAGCACTTCCCACTTCATGCATTGGGGACAAGATGTGAAGAGTCTGCGCTGAGGATGGCAAAGGGGTTGCATCTGAGGGGGTTTGGTCCTCTTTAACCATTTCATTATAAAGTGATGAATTTTTGAATCTTGTTCTTAACTGCATTTAGGTGGGAAAGATGTTTAAAACAATATGTAAAGATTTTCTGCACCAAGAATTGTTTCTGCCTTTCACCATAAAGAAAAGGCAGCACAAACACATCTAGAGACTAAAAAGGGCACTAGCTGCTTGCAGAAAGAGTTCAAAATGAGGGAGAATCTCGCACAGACAGCGATTTTTTGGGAAGGTGTCATACTAGGAAGTTCCATGGGCAGCTATTGAGCCAGCAAAGAGAACAAACTCTGCCGTCTCTGGAAAGGAAGGAAAAAACCCTAACCTATGAGGGAAGTGAAACTGTGACAATTTTGAAGTCCTAGGGACAGAGTCCTGTGACTGGGCACAGTCCTGTGTCACATGAAAGGTGTGGGAAAATGCCGAAGCCTTGGTTACGCTCATATTTACAGCTTCAAAAATAGCCTGAGAACTGAAGCATGACTTCAGAGCTGGGGCAGCTCCCCTGCACTGTGCTGCCAGAGGGGGTCCCAGCCCCAACAGCGAGGGCAGCATCCCCACCACACCTGGCCAGGGCATGACACCCAAATTCTGCCTGACATAGACAACCCCCAACACACACAGATCGAAAACCCAGTGCTTGGCTGGAGTTAGACGTGAATTTGAGCTGAGAGTTAAACCCTGAAGGCAGCCCCATGAGTAAGGCATTTTCCAATTATCTCATCTGGCATATCCAATCGCCGTGCTGGCTTTATAAACTAAATGAAACCGCACACAAATTACACTGACACTGAGAACAACATTTCACAGGGCTGCCCTTTGCGATGCTATCCAGGTTTATTCTGTTTACAGCTCTGTTTACTGCCTTAATCTCCCTAGATTATCCCGTCTCCTACATGAGACATAAACAGGCCGAAATTTGGCTACCAGTTCTGAGGACAGAGGGATTTTTTTAATGAGTTTTGATAGGGATAATAAGAATAAAGTTTTTTTGTTTGTTTGTTTGTTTGTTTGTTTTCTCAGAATTGGCTGAGCTGCTGGTGCACAATGTGCCCCAGCAGAGAGCATCCAAAATGCCTCGAAAGGTGTTGTATGTCTTGCAGTCAGGGCTCAGCACTTTGTGTCTGCCTGAGGCTCACAGCTTCTCTGCTTTGGGAGAACAGGGCTCTCCAGCACCTAGAAATCTTCCCCCTGCATTACTGAAGCTCAGCGATGTCCCACCTGGGTGTAGATCATCAGAGTATCATGCCCAGGAGAGAGGCAGAGCTCTGTGTCAGCACCATGCCCCTTGCAGCCCCTGTATACAGCTCTCGCTCTTGGCAGCCTCCGGTGTTGCCTCATCTCTGCATGGTGCCAACAGCTCTGCCACAGCACTGGAGAGACAACAGCTCATCCCAACCAGAACCGGTGCCAGGCTAGGCACACGCTGCAATGAATACTCAGCCTTCTCCAAAGAAATTATGGGAAACTTCCAGAAAGCACAACAAACATCACAGCTGCCCACACAAACCAGCTCAGTCCCTGCACTCACTGCTGAGCACAGAGATGGAGGACATTCTCTGAGAAACCCTGGCTTCATGCTGGGATGGACTGGAAGAGTAGAATCCTGGCTGGTCCTCATGGCGTGACATCTGTTGCAGTCTCTTTGGTGTTCCACTTACACTGACAAACCCTAGAGAGTTGTCACTTGCACGTGGCCACAGCACATGTGTGGGCATCAACAGTTCCATTGTCCCGTGGTTCTGCTGATGGTGGCTGGTCCCCAGCATTGTTTCAATGCTTTATGGGCTTCTCAGCAATGTATTGGTTTCACTCTGCCCTATAGTTGTGGCAGTGGGAGCTGTACAGTGATTCATCAGCAAAAGGAGAAAGACAGTCCAAAAATACAATGCCTGTATGACTCTGCTCCCATCTGCTCATATGTCACTCCACTGGGTGCCAGCAACTCACCAGTCATTGTCACACTCTGCAAACTGGGTGCCACAGCAGTAGGTGGGAGGGGATGCCACACTATGTCACAGTGGCACAGTTTGCACCTGCAGTCACAGGGAACTGACAGTGTGAAAATGAAGGAGGACGTAAAAGGTGGCAAAAGTATCCACAAATGCATGCAAAAAAATAGAGAAAAAGATGCTTTCACCAGTTCCAGATACCTGCCACAGAGCTTAGCTACTCAGTGTCTCATTAGGGCTGTATCCAATGTCTCCAGGCTGCTTCCTCATAAGCAAAACGACAGAAGAAGGGGAACAGTGAAACTGCTCTTGACTCTGACCCCAAGGGACCCAGCTCTATCTCAGTCCTGTCCCTCCTCCATGTCCCACATGCTGCTCCCATGTTTGTGCTGACACAGCCCTTTGGGGACCAATGCGGTAAACCAATTCACTGAGCTCATTTGTGCTGCCTGTAATCCCACCAGAAGACAAATTACTTGTGCTTCATGTCTTTTTTTAAACATTTTCGGGCTCAGTTAAATGTAGTTTGCCTTTTCTCCCATTGCTTCAGCTCTCTGGTAGCAGTGAGCGCCTGCGCATCAAACACCATTTCCCAAGGTAAGTTTCTCAAAGTTATTCTGAAAAACAAGATTCTTTAAAAGCTCCAAAAAAAGTAACAGCATTTCCTCCTCAGAAGAGTATAGTAATAACTGAAAAAGGCTGCTCCAGCCACCCAGGATCTCAGAGAAGAGCTGAAAGGGAAATTCAGGGCAAGGCCCAAGCTCTCAATCGCCTCAGACTCTCCATCCTTGTGACTTCATGAGAATTTTAAACTGCATCTAAAAGTGGTAAGTGTTGATGCTTCCTGTGAGCTCAAGGGAGGGCTCAGGTTCTGACAGCCCACAGAAGTCAATGTTCTTTTGTTTCACTCTGCCTATAAGCAAAGAGCATGAGAAGGATGCACAAACCTGTACAGGCTGAAATGAACCACCCAAAAAGAGGTCAGAGCCCCATGGGGACTGAACGGAGGGAGGCTGGTGAGCACAAGCTCTACCAGACATCTCTCCATAATTTCATAATTTTAGGCTTTATCCTGTCAGTGTGGAAAGGATCTGGGTGATGCGGAGAACAAAGGTCCTCCTCAAACTGATTGCCTTCATCCCATAAGGCTGTAGGCTTCTGGAGCTGGATTCTCTATTTTTTTCATCTTCTGGTTGGCATATGAGAGATGGCACCATGGGCTGTGAGGACCCTTGTTCTGTCACCTTCATCTCTGGATCTTGCTTTCCCTAGATATCTGTGCTCTGAAGCAAGCCCTGCATGTTTCACACATGGCCATTCAGGATGAGGAAGGGTGACGAACAGCGGGCAACTCTTTTTCCACTGATCTCATCACTATGGTCAGAAAGGGGAACTCAGACAAGCTTCTGTGGTCTAATACATAGAAATACCGATATTCCTTAGAAACAGGGGTTTAAAATTCATGTGCAATGGCACACATCATTTACATGTACCGATGCCATAGCTTGTTGCTGAAATCAGGTCTCTGCATTCAGAAATTCTTTGCTAATCTGGACGTCTGTTCCTGCGTGTATTCAAATTCCGAGCGCGTGTTCCCACTTGTCAGGGTAACGACATGCAGGAATCAGGCACACCTTGTTTGTAGCTCCCTACCCAGACAGTTGCATATTTGGCATGACTGCGCCGTCCGGGGAGCGTTCGTGAATGAATTAAACCACTTGACAGAATTAAATGCTCCGGGAAAGAACAGGCCAGAAGCAGCTCTGCTTTCTATCACTTCACATTAAAAACATGGCGGATCGACGTCTTCCAGCCCTGCCTCAGCACGCGCTGCTCAGCCTTTTCCCCTGAGGATGCTGAGCTGACTCCCGTCACTCCAGAGCTGCCAGAGCACAGGACCTGCAGTGCTGGAGTTAACTCAGAAACTCAGCATGCACTGACCTAAACTGGCCTAATTCAGTCTAGTATCATAATTTTAAAAGCTAACTATTGCAATAATCACTTCCATCTATTGATCTCATTCCAACAGACTGCTCCTCCTTGGCCAGTAATTCTTCTCAGAGTCACTCAGTGAAATTCCAGATCATTTAATTTCAAAACCAATTATACGTAATTAGAGGAATTTCTACAACCATTCCCTTTACTGGGTGTGCAGGAATGATCTGCAATTCGTCTCAACTGACAGTGGCCCTCAAAAGGTTTTGAAGGAATTTCTAAGGGTAAAAAAAAGTTTAGTCAAGACAAGCTTGCCTCTTTTACCTCGAAAAAACACCAAACATAAGCCTTCACCTATGAGTGCAGGCTAATTTGGGGTTTATTTCCAGCTTCATGTAAGATGCAACTTTGGGGACGTTTCAGTTACTGCTATGGAAACTTCCTGGGGTGTTGCAGCACCTATGGTTTGAGAACTGTGGGTGACACAGGATGAGTACAGTCTGCATTTGAACTGGCTCAGTGGAAACCAGCAGATTTGTTCCTTGCTCCACTACAGCCAGCAGCAAGTCTGAAGGCACAGAGGCACAGAGAGGGATTTTATACAAAATACTTCTATTTTCAGAAAACAGACTCATGCAACTCACAGTGCTAAGCACCATGGCTCTCAGAAGCTCCTCTGCATCCCCTAAACCTCGCTGCCTCTGGACTTCCCCACAGCTCCGATTCTGAGGCTTAGTGGAATTCAAACCAAATGAACTCAGCACCCAGGAAAGATTTCACATCCAATGAGAGCTGACTTACACCAACAGTCCTAAGGCTCAAAGCCTTGGGAAAACCTTGCCCTGGTTTTAGAGGCAGGTAGACTCCTTCCAAAGGAGGCTTGATCTGTGTCAAGGATGGCAGCAGGATAAGCCATGGTAGTTCTCAGCTTCTCAACCGCAGAGTGGCAGTTGGAACTGGAAAGGGAGACAGAAGCATCACTGGCAAGGAGCAAGAACAGGGCCTTGGGCAGTGCGTTTGTGGGCAACCATTCCTGCTGCAGCATCAGAGACCTCTGTGGAGTTGTGTATTGGCCTCATGAGGGTAGAACAGCACCTGAAGCTTTCTCTGGGTGCACAGGGACTTCATTACTCATGGGCAAAATGTCTGTCGATTATTTACTTCAAGTGATCAAAGACACCTCACATACTATTACATATCACTCCCTATGCGAATCCTTTTGCTCTGTGATTTGGCAATCACAGGCAGACAACTTCTGGGAAACAGATTGTAAACTCTGGAGCTAAACCCAAGATAGAAGATTTAAAATTTAAGCTCTTCTGTCCAGCAAGAAAGATATTTTTTCCACATCAATTTTATACCAGCAAAGCAGTGACCTGTGCTATGGAGCCTCCACACCTTTGGCTAGAGTCAGGTATCTGCATATAGAGGCAATTTAATTTTCCTCTGTAAAAGAGAACACCACTGTCACATGGCTTAGCTTTTGAGCAGATTTATTTTCTGAATGTTTTGCAGTCCTCTTTCCTATTTTGATAAAAGAAAGTTGCTTTGAAAAGTGAAGCTTATCATTTCTGGTGATCTAAACAGATGTGACTCAACAAAGGGAACCATTGTAGGGCCATGTTAGTGCTTTATTTTTCAACGATAAATGCTTTGGTTGTTTGTTATAGTGAGAAATAGTTTCCCCTCCAGATAGCCCCTTGAGAAAATCACAAGAGAAAATCCAGACTGTGAAAAGCATGGCTTGGGAGGAGTTTGAAACAACACGACAGGGGAAGCAAGTAATTGTGAAAATCCTATTGCAAAAAGCCTGGGCTCATGACCACCTCCAGCCCCAAGTTCATCCACCCGATTCCAGGTGAGCTGCTTCACTGCCATCTGCTTGATGACCATCCACAGGAATCAGACACATTCTTCACAATGAGGGTGGTGAGGCATTGGCATGAGTTACCCAGAGGCCCCATCCCTGGAGACATTTGAGGCCAGACTTCATGAGGCTCTGAGTAACCTCATCTAGTGCAAGATCATAGAAAGGTTTGGGTTGGAAGGGACCTTAAAGATCATCTTGTTCCAATTCCCCTGCCATAGTTAGGGACATCCTGCACTAGATCAGGTTGCTCAGAGCCTCAGCAAGCCTGGCCTTGGATGTCTTGAGGGATGGGGTCTCCACCACCTCTCTGGTCAACCTGTTCCAGTGTCTCATGATCCTCATGGTGAACACTCATGTCCTTCCTTTTTTACCCCCCAGTTTGCCTCCAGCCAGGTTCCGTTCTTTTCCCCCAGCTCTTGCCTCTGCCCCAC
>VZTY01002307.1:12623-103935 GCA_013400935.1 Turnix velox | reverse complement strand
TGTTTCCATTTCTTGTCTTGATGCTCTGTGGGGTTTGCCTGAGGTCAGACAAATGTTTAGCAGGAAAACAGGAGCCTTGTGTTTTAGCTTTGTGTTTCAGCTTAAGATGCCCCTGTTCAGTGCAGAGTGTTGGATTGAAAGTCCCTTCCAACTGAACCCATTCTGTGATTCAGCCTTTCGACTGCTCAGCTGTCTGGAGAAAGACGGTGGATGGACCTAAAGATAGGATGATGTCTCAAGCCAAAGATAATGCAATGTGTGAAAGAGCAAAACCAAGGGTCAAGGTAAGGAGGGAAGAACTGGCAAAACAACCCACTGCCCTTGAGCAATTCCAGTTAATCAGACACAGATACAGATGTGAACAGCCTAAGAAGGCTTCAGAGTAGTTTACATTCCAGTTGCATCTTACAGCTGGATGGTGGTGGCTTCACATGCAAAGCTGATTTCTCCAGGATCCAGCTCCAGAGGGAGGTCACCAGTGCAATGCCTCTGAAAAACTACAGTTTGACTCATTTTCAGGTTTGTTCCCTTTCCTCCCAGGCTTCTGTCCATCCACATGTGAAAAGTGCTCAACTGAAAGTAAGTTTTAGTTGTGATTTAAGACTTAATTTTTGAAGACAGCTGAATAGTTTGGGTTCATGTCAGAACAGTTTTAAGGCCTCCAGCATCAAAAATAATCTGTTGTAAATCTAAAAATACCAGCTTTTCCCAGAGAAGGGATGCAAGATGCCAAGAGATTTCACACACACCAACGATCGAGAGACTTGGGCTTCACATTCAATTTGCATTTTTTCCATGGTTACCTAAGCCCAGACCCAGCAATCTGATCCGAATCACCTTCTTCCTCCTGAAGAACAGCCTCGGCATCCCCCAGTGAAGCAGGAGTTTCCCTGTCTGTTGCAGAAGGTGATTACAGCAGCTGAGGCTCTGGTTTCCACAGGGCACTTTTCCAGAGCTGACCTATAGGGCTGGGTCCAGCTGCCCCTGGACACCAGCAGGGGTGATCTCCACACTCAGTGAGGGAGACAAGCAGGAGCACAAAGAATCCACAAAACGGCCAGAAAGCAGGAAATTGGCCAATTATCCAGTCCTGACTTTTAGCCCAAACTGGACAAAGGGATCTTTATGGGTGAAGATAGCAGGAAAGGAAGGAGAGAGGCAAAGATGGGGGGGGGGAAATGAATGGCGTGGTGAGCACTAAGTATTTATGACCATCCTCAGAAAGGTTGTTCTTAGTCCAACTTATAACTAGTGACCAAATGTCAGGATTATTTAGGAGAGCTTGCTAAAATAAGCAAAAGTGTGGATAAACCTGACAATGCTTCTAAATCCTCGCAAGAAATATTGTCAACAGCTTAGTGTAAGGAACTGAGGCCTCCTGAGCTCTGCCTTCCTTGCATGGGAAGGGATGAGGCAGAAGGAGAGTGCTCACAAGCATAAGCTTGTCCTCTTCACCAATGTCCCTGAAGGACGACTGGTAAACTCTTTGTGGGACATTCAGGGTCCATGAGACCTCAGTGCACAGATTTAAATTAGAACAAGATGCATCAAAAGAGGAAGAAAGAGATAGCAAAAAGGAGGTCAATTTTCTGGAGCTGGCAGGGATACCCAGTCTCTACACAGACAGGCCCTAATTATGCTGCTGCTTAACTTAAAAAAAAAAAAAAATCACAAAATATCCATTGAAAAATTCTTTTTTCTGTCTGATACTATAAACACAAGTTCAGCACAGGAGACTCCATGGGATAAGATGGTTTTGATGACTTCCAGCCGTGTACACACTGCAGACTTGCTCTCCAAACAGCCTATTATCACTGTGCAGGCAGCTCATTTATTAGCTGAGAATTCCCATTTTAAGAAAGAACTCCTAATCAGTCAAGATTCATTTTCCTCTGATAAGGCACAGGAGGGCACCGCTAAGGTTCTGGCTTCTGCCAGTTGTCAAGCTTCTTGTCTAGTGGTTAAAGTCAAGCTAAAGCCACCACAATACTCTTGTACATCACTCCTTCAGCCAGGTGTCCTGGAGGTCTGTCTGCAGAAACTGGGCCTTTGCCACCAACATCCCACAAGCCACCATATGGATCATTTTCCTGCCTTGGTTTCCCTGGAAGTGAAAATGGGAGCTTCCAGCCCAGTAGCCAAAAGCATGCAAAGGCAGGTGTCTGTAACTGTCAAGAACTGTTTGAATCTTTAAACTGAAATCGGCATCATGTCTGCCCAGAGCATCTGGAGCTGCCAGGATTTTGGCAGATGAGGACTTGTACACCCAACCTACAGCCCTTTTGACCTGTGCTGTCCCAGATGACTGTCTCATTCAGGGGGAAGCAGTACCAGGAGCTGGTCACACTGTCTCAGCCCACTCTCATCCCAGCAGCAATGGTGCACAGCTCCCCTGCACAGGGCCTGGGCTTCACCAAGAGCCGAGATCATCCTTGGCAGATGAACCTTCCCCAGGGCTCTGAAATCTCTGCCAACAAACAGAAAGCAACTGGAAGAGGGGGGGAAAAATATGCCTAAAAGAAAGCCTGTATTTGAAATATGCTTTGTTTTCTTTCAAAAAATCCAGGATCCTATCCAGCTTGAAAGAGGAGGCGAGCACTGAAACAAACTCTTTGGTTTTTGCATTAGTTTGAGAACAAAACACTTTTAAAATATATTCCTCTGAGTTTTAAATAGTGCCTCTAGACCTTGCTTTTGGCATGCAGGAGCAGGTCACAGGTACAGCTCACAGCACTGCAGTTTACCCACAAAATAACCCCTGGCCCAGCATCCTCTCTCCTTAAGCTATCCCAGCAGGAATGGGGGGGGTGTCCCCAAGCCCCAGCACCTCCTGAGGTGATCCTGTCTCCCATATGGCTTTTTGTCCCCGGTGTGCTGGCTGAAGGACCTGCCATCATCACCTTGGTAGCATTTTCCTCTGCTCGATGCTTGGCCAGAAGCCTGTCTGCTCCCCTGGGCATTATGGCCTCTGAGCTCTGTGGAGACACATGGAGGAATGACAGTCTGTCTCATGGGAAGGTCAGGGAGAATGGGGGGTTTTGTGGGAAATGACCTCAGGTTCTCACCACCAACAGCAAGGATGTGTGAACAGAGTCTTGTGTCAGCTTTAAGATTGTGGCACTTTGTGGGATGGGACAGGGTCCTGGTGTGCCTGCAGAGAGCAACAGTGCTAATGGGCCAGGCCACCATGCAATAATGGATAGGTGGGACAATGTCTCTTGTCCTCATCTTCTTCCCCTGCCACTACAAAGCAGAGCCGGCCACCACCCAGCCCACGTGGGGAGCCATCCCCTGGGCAGAGTATCAGGAGGCTCTGTGGATGGTTACAGCTCTGTCAGCCTCTCAGTGTCCACCACAGTGCTCCCTGTGTGGCTGCAGCTCTGAGAACAGGCAGGAGCCTCTCAGAACTCAGAGAGATACCAAAGAGCAGCAGAGACCTTTGCTCAGTCCTGGTGGAGTCTGATGCTCCTGGAGCAGTACTGCCATGCTCCCCAAAAATGCCCCATGTCTTAATTTTTCCCTGCAGACCACCTGGAGCCAGGTGGCCTCTGCCTAGAACAAGAAGATGCTGGTTTATAATGGTCTGCTCACTGAATCTGCCATCACACACACAGCAGTGCAGGCCACATCTCACACCCACAGAGAGGTAATTACCCTAATTGCCAACAGTGTAAACTCGCTCCCCATTTTCTCCTGGCTGCAGGAGTTGAACAGGTTGAAGTGTGGAATGGTGAATGCCAAGTGTTATGGTGTGAAGCCATTTTCCATTTGCAGCTCATGTTTTTCATGGCTTCTAAGTTACCACTCCCCGCCTCCACTCCTTTGGATTGAGATTTGTCATGCTTGTTCTTAACCCAGTGGAGAATTTCTTTAGGAAAGTTCAATAGTATAAGTAGCAGCAATTATTCATCTGGCTTTCGTCATGGAAGATAACAGATATTCACAGAAAGTTATTGTCTCTACGAGGGAGGTGGCAGAAGAGAGGACTTCTGCCTGCAGTCTAGCAGCAGCACAATCCAGCACACCCCAGGGTTTTGCAGGAGTAAACTCAGCAATTCCCACACTCAGACACCAATAAACACCCACCCAAACACAAGCTTGTTATGCAGTCCCATGGGGCTGGCTTCCAGATGAACAAGAGCATCATGAAATTGTGATGACCATCAGTGAATTGTGACATTTTCCAGATGCACCCTGGGTGGAAGTGTGAATTCTAAACTTCTTTATACACCCAACGTGACCTGAACCTTTGGGCTGAGTGCAGAGAGTCCAGAGGGAGACACTGCTCCTCATACTAACACAAAGAAATAACATTTAGAGTTGGTGACAGCTCTCCTCACCATGATAAGGACCAAGTGTCCTGTGCTCACTGCACACAGCTCCAACTCAGTGGAAGAAGAAATAAAAAAATGGGTTTAGAAATTAAAAGAAAATATTTAAGGATGCAAGCAGCTGAGTGATTGAGATGTTAATCACTGAAATTTTAAATGAGCAAGTGGCAAGTGTGCCAAGCAAAGAGTCCTCCATCATTCAGGCCAGGTCCCACATGCACAGCGGGCCCCGTGTCCTGCCTTCACACTCTGCCATAACATGAGGCAGAGAGGGGCTTCCTTAGCTCCTGTGGAAAACATGGCTTTGAATAGTCTAATTTTGTTTAGTTTTATCCTTAACCATAATATTTATATTAATGCTATTTATTATAATTTATTTTTATTTAAATGCACACACAGAAGTCAAATAAAATAAAGTGGCGTTAGGCTGTTTGAAAAACAAAAACCACAGAGGAGATAAGAGAGATAGAAGCCATCTTTCATGTGGAGAGGTCTAGGGGTCACCAGGCACTAAAACAAGAAACAGCAATTTGCTCCTACACTGAGGAACAATAAAATTGCATTTAAACACTTAGAGGAGGAGTTGTGAAGGCGGAGAAGGATTAATTCCACAGGAAGGAATGATTCCTCACTCTTCTACTTGAGCACACAAAAAAGAAGGATAAAAACCTCACAACTCTGACTCTTTTCTGTAGGAAAACCACAGGACTTTTTATGCTTTAAAACAAGATGTTGCTTTTTTACATCCATTACTTTATGGACCAAACACTGAATCTTCCCATATTATCACAGATTCTGTTGGGTTACAAGAGACTTTTAAAGGTCATCCAGCCCGTACAACTGCAATGAGCAGGAACATCTTTAACTAGATCAGAGAACTAGATTAATACCAAAATTTTGCTTGACTTAGTCCTTCTTCTGCTACCACACACCAAAATGACATGAAATTCCAGGCTAATGACCCTAAGATACACAGGATGCACTGTGCTGGCACCTGAGCTGTTCCAGTGATCAATCACATTATTTCTTCATGTGTCATTCCCCAGCAGCTGGCAGTCCCAGACTCTTCCCACCTTGAGATAAAACAGCTGATCTTACATGAAGGAGAAAACCAGAAATGCTAATAGCTGCTGACAGCAAGAGTTTCAACATTGCAAGAACTCTGCCATCTCCACTGGTGACTCAGAATTGATGCTCAGAGAGGTGATGGAGGTCACACCCCTGGAGACATTCAAGGCCAGGCTCAATGAGGTTCTGAGCAACCTGATGTAGTGCAAAATGTCCCTGCTTACTAGAGGTGGGTTGGACTAGGTGGCTTTTGAAGGTGCTTTCCAGCACAATACATTCAAACACAACCAGGATTTCCAGCAGGAGAACCACAGCAACATGAGGTCAGGTAAAAAAAAGAATGGGAGATAGGCCAATCTAGGGGAAAATGGTCCTTTACAAAGAAAATAGAAATCACTGTAAAAAGGTGAATTCCAGTTTGTGCCCTCTTCTGCAAACCTCCTCATGCCTCAATGCTCCCAGCAGAACGGTGACAGTGGAGGAGACAAAGCATGGCTGGGACACTGTGTCTGATTTGATGGTACTGAGTATTCTGTACATGCCACCCAGCACACACCCTCACAGCCATGACAGCTTCATGAGGGGCAGAGCCACACTCATTCTCTGCTGCTCTGGTTCCCATGACATTGCTAGTCAACTCTGATTGTGTTCCCCAGGGCAGGGGGAACCACGGCTCAGAAAGGGGATGGGATAAAAGCACTGATCAACCCTGACTGAGCACTAGTTCTTACTCTTGTCCCCACAAGAGTAAGAGTAAGGCAGAACACTCTCCATCCCAGGAGATGACTGGTGGCATCCCAGACTGTCTGACAGATCCTCCATAGTGTCTGCAGCTCCTCCAGCAGCTGGAGGGTCTTTGCAGGGGTTTCATTCTGAAACCACACCTCCCTTTCCCAAACTCCCAACAAAACTTCTGTTTCTGGGCAGCAGCAGGCTGACTGTCACTGCCTGTGGCTCCTCTGACAGAATTGCTGCAGGGTCACAACTTTTCAGCACTTTCTCATAACTCCAAAGCATCTTTTCCTGCAGTCTGGACAAATGCCAAATTCACTCACATTTCCTAGAGTGTTACCCCAGTGAGCACTCTCCATTCACACCACGGCCACTTGCTCTTCTGTGCTCTGCCCTGCCTTTTCTCTCTCCCTCAAACCCAACATCAGCCACTTCTCTGGCCTTTCCCTTTCACACCCATTGCTTCTCTTCCAGTGTTGAGGGGACAGTTTCACTTCAGCTCCTTTCATATCTTATCATGACATTCAACCGTCTCTTACTGTCAGAGAAGTATTTTTATCTTCTCAACACCACATGAAGGCCAAGACCTCTGCAGCTTGCTGACCAGAGCTATCTGTTCATGCTCTTCCCTCTCTCCACCTTTACACTTAGGGAATAAATCCCAAAAGGCAGCTGCCTTTTGCCCTCCGTGTGTACTGCACTCCCTAAATTACTACTGCAGACCTACCAGCAGCATTCCTCAAGAACATAATATCCATCCATTGCTTCACACTCAGAAGACACTGCAAGCAGTGGAAGTTAGTGGTGTTGGCTGCTTGCTGTTTTCCTAAGAAGACTGCAGGAAGGAAGCAAAAGTGCCTCAAAGATAGGCTCAACTAGCACAGTCTGGATAGATAAAGTCTATTCAGAGGGACTCCAGCATAGATTGGAGTCTCATGCTGAATGAAAAATCAGGAACAGCAATGGCCACACTGCCTTGCCAAATCTTCCAGTACCAAAAGAATTTCATAGTCCTGCTCCCACAATCTGAAACTGCTCTTCAGTGAAGAACTTCTCCTGTGACCTTCATGCTCTGGAGGTGGAGGAGAGGCAAAGTGACAGAGAGAGAAGAGCAGGAACATCCCAGAAGATATGAAGATGCCACCAGTCCTGGGAAAGCTGGAGTTCCATTTCCAGTCTCTGCTGTCAGATGACTATTTGAGCTTTCATGGGAAAAGAAAACATTTCTGACTTCCCTGGCTGCAGCCAAACGAAAGACTCTTTCATACTTAAAGAAAACGACTAAGCTGCTCTCTTGCTTCACCTTATTATTAGGTTTAAAATTCAGATAATTTTTTACTTTACTTCCCTGATTTTGAGTCTTCAGCATTAACCACAATAACATTCAGACATAATTTTGGTGAGCAGAGCTAAGTGCACCGTGTGTTCAAGGAAACAAAAGGACCAGTTAAAGTTTTGCAGCCACTCCAGATAAAAGAGGAGGGATATTTTAATTAGAGTGGCCCTTCTACAGATCACATCCAAACCACATCAAATACATACAAATACCAACAGCAGGAAATTAAAGTCGGGGACTTAAAAATATGAATAAATTACAGAATTCTCATGCTTAACTTTCTCCTCTCACCCACGAGGTCTCCTTTCCTGACCCACTCTGCTGACAAGAAGAGAAATTTGGTCCATTTGCCAAAACAGGCCACGTTCTCACCTTCACATACCCACACTGCCCCAGAGCAATGAGTTCTCTCTCACTGATCATTTGGATGACTGGAAATATTTCTCCAGTCACAACAGGCTGAATCAGTGGTACTTGAAAGGGCTCCGCTCATGAGTCAGCTCATCTCTTCATGCTGGGGTTTTGGGTGAATGATGCCTCCCTCATCCCTATGGGACATCCCAGGCTTCTCACAGCACCCTCTTCTTGGCATCTCCCTGGAAGATGCTCTGCTGAGCCATGCTGGAGCCAGAGCAGTGCCTCCTCCTTGGGGGATCTGTGCAAAATACCTGGAGGTACACATCAGTGAAGAACTAAGAGAACTTAGTAAATGAAAACAAACACAATAGTTCCATATTGTGGAACCTACTGTCATTTATACCAGGAAAGAGGCACTTCATAGAATCATAGAATCACTTTGGCTAGAAAGGACCTTTCAGATCATTGAGTCCAACACAACACTGACAAAAACCATCCCTAAACCGCATCTCTAAGGTCTGTGTCTGCCCATCTCTCATATACCTCCAGGAATGGTGCCTCAAACCTTTTCAGTGTCAACACTTTCCCTAATATCCATCCTAAACCTCCCCTAGTGCAATGTGGGGCCATTTCCTCTTTTTCCATGGTCTATTCTTTGGGGGAATAACTGAGAGAGGAATATGACATTTCCACACCGAGGAGGCAAAGGGTAAAGATGAGGAGGTTGTCAAGTGAAAGCGCAGTAGAATCGTTCAACTTGGGGTAATAACTGCCTGTTTCTCAAGGTAGATATCAACAGACACCCTTCTTATCTTTGCTGCACACAAAAAAGAGGTGCCAGCCTAGCTGATGATCATAGACTAGCTTCAGCACAATGGCGCTGGCTCTTCCAAGGGGGAGATAAACTGTGAATTGGAGATTAACCATCCAGATGTAAATGAATTCATTGCTATGCAACTGATAGGGCTCAGCTCCGGTTTAGTGCAGGATGGAGTCAGGTTTGGAGAGCTCTCTCAATGGCCAAAGAATTTATAACCTGTATTCATGGCACTCTCTGTAAAGGGCTGCCGAACAATGCCAGAGCTCAAAAGCATTGTTCCTTTTGAAGGGCCCCGCTACTCCACCCCCACTCCTTTGCCCCCAATTTACTCCCCTCCTCCCTGGATCCCCCAACAGACCCCTCAGCACCCTTCCCTCCTCCTGATCACACAGGAAGAAAGCCGGGTGGGGAAGAGGGAAAGGAGGGGGGTGACCTCCGCAGCAGAATTTGCTATTCATGTTCCGTTCCCCCTCACAAATCCTTAACTTCTTGTCTCTTTTTAATCTTTTTTCTCTTGAGAAAGAAAAGATCAAAGGGCTCGGGGCTGATGCTTTCTGAACTAGGCACTTCTTGCCATGGGAAAACAGCGATGGGGAAGGGCTACACAAAGATGCTTGTGACTGGGGGTGGGGGAGAGATGATGAGACAGGACGTTCTTCAATGAAAATGAAGCAGCCTTGTGAGTAAGATGCAGCTATCCAGCATCCATCCTGTCCCGCTGGGCCGGGCTGGGATGCAGCGGCAAGGAGAGAATGTTTTGTTTTGGGGTCACACATGAACGCTGATATTGTCTCCCCCCAGCAGGGAGGAGGGAAATCCAGATGTGCATTGGACCGCACAGCCCACAGCTACCCCTAGCAGGTCACTCCGGTGGTGAATGGAGCACAGGAGCAGTGAGGACCTTATCTAGAGGCCGCTCCTTACTCCTGGCTTCCTTGGGAATGCATTTGCAAGAGATGATACCTAGAACAGCCCATCACTGAACTCCATCTCCAGTCTGCATCTGCATCCCTAGCTGAGTGCCCAGCCTCTGCAGGGCTGACTTCAGAGGCTGCCTTCCAAGTTTCACTTAAAACATTTCCCAGTTACAAAAAGAGAGTTGGAATCGTACAACCTCAAGAAGAGAAGGCTTCAAGGAGATCTTAAAGCAGCCTAACAGTACTTGAAAGATGGGGAGGGACTGTTTGCAAGGGAATGGAGCAACAGGACAACAGGCAATGGGTTTGAAACTAGAGCAGGACAGGTTTAAGTTGAGAAGAAGTTCCTCCCCATGAGAGTGGTGAGACACTGGCACAGGTCTCCCAGAGAGGTGGCGGAAGTCCCATTCCTGGAGATATTCAAGGCCAGGCTTTATGAGACTCTAAGCAACCTGATCTAGTTCAAGATGTCGTTGCTCACTGCAAGGGGGTTGGACTTGATGACTTTGGAAGGTCCCTTCCAACTCATTCTATTATTCTATAGTTTCTGAGCAACCAGTCACCGTTATGGAGGAGAGTTTACAGTCTCTGTTCTTACAGAAGAAAGGAGGATGCAAAACGCTCCCATCTCCCAAACCTGCTGTTATGAGAGCTTATCTCAAGGTATCTCTCCAGGGAAATGTAGATTCTTCCCTCATTCAGTTAATCCCAGTTTGTCACTGATTGGCTGTCTCTGCCAAGGTAATGAGTCACAAAGCAGAAGCTGCACACAAATTCAGTATTTGTCCCAAAGCATCACTATCAAATACTTCAGGGAGAAAAGTATGTTCTTGGCCCAAAGGTTTGCATGAGAGTCCAGCTGGAGATGGAACTTCAAAGCAGAGGCTCAAACCTCTAACAAGGGAATGAGCATGCTGAGAAACCTTTCATCATTGTCGCTTGGACAAGCAACACACAAATAACCTGCCCTTCAGAGGTTTCCCACTCCTGGAGAGAAGCTGTTCTGCACTTTCATGTTTTGGAAAAATGTCACCTAGGCTTGAAGGACTGACCTGAAATAAATATTTTACTTTAAATCTGCTGGCATAGAAGAGGGAATCTGCAAAGACTATTCAGTTGTCTACGTTTTGTCCTACCATCTTCTTCCCTAATAGAAATTCCTTGTTTCTCTTTCTATTGATCTGCTTTGAGGGCCAGGACCCCTCCAGGACTCTTCAGAGGTGGGCCAACAGTGCCTCGTACTCCTCTGACACACCTGAGTTCTGCTCCTCAATGTGTATTTTATTTGTGCATGAGTTCTCATGGACTTCACAGTTTCTCTCATGTCACATCCTGTTCTCTTTCAGAAGGTCATGGCATGTCCATGTTCTGCCACAAATAAAGCATCCTTCTGATCTTGTTGGTAAATGAGCTCTCCCCAGACTTCAAACTCACTGGCATCAAGCATCTCAGGCACAGCCAGCACAGGATAGAGCAGGTTTTGAGATTCTGAAACTTACTCAAAAGTCTCAAAATGTTTCATGTAGAATTATTTTAGAAACTGCCTTAATATAGTGGGTGGTGAGACACTGGCATGGGTTGCCCAGAGAGGTGGTGGAGGGTCAATTCCTGAAGATATTCAAAGCCAGGCTTGATGATGGTCTTAGCAATCTCATCTAGTGTAAGATGTCCCTGTTGACTGCAGGAGGGGTTGGACTAGATGACCTTTGAAGATCCCTTCTAACTAACACTTTCTATGATTCTACTGAATTCACAAAAGCTCATTTCTTGGACAGTTTACACTCATACCCATGGACCTGAACCTCTGTCTCTGCATAATAATGACCACATGGATCAACACCACCTTTTCACACAGCAGCTTCTGATTCACCTCATGAACATCAGAATCTGTCAAATGTACTGCAGGGTGAATCCCGTGATGCCTCCACTGATCTCCACCACAAATGAACTGCTGCAGCACTGTAACAAATCACAGGTCTTACAGCAGCTCCAAAAATTCACACGACTTTTTTGCCTTCGAAGATAGTTTTCTGACACAGCCTTTAAAGAATGTGTTTCCTTTGCAGGCTCCACAAATGCCTGAGCCATGCAGGAGAGCCAAGGAGAGCAGCTGCCTCTCCTCAGATGGGAGCAACTTCCAACCCCCCCCCAAAAAAAACACGCAGCACAGGAGTGTTCTCATTATGAGAGAAGAGAAGTGTCTGCTGAAAGAAAAATGTAAAATTGCTCTAAGGGAGATGCCAAATTAGCACCAGTGACCCATGACCAGAAAGGCAAAAATTCTCTGGTGGAGACTGAAAGGCAGTAGAATGTCTCACTGAATTAGCTCTGAGGCTGCCATGATGACACATCTCCCCTCACACTCCTGCTACTATCACCAGAAATCAGTTGTCATTCCAAAACTTTTCTGATTAATTTTGCTGTTCTGCTAGGGAAAACAAAATGCAAAATGTCACCATAATAATGTGTGGGTTTGGTTAAATCATATAGAACCTTCAGATGAGAAATGGTGCTCTCATCCTCCCAGCTTTGCCAGTGCATTGCAAAACAGGTCCTTGGCACTTCTGTTGAGCCTTCAGTTTCTTCTGAGTCAAAAAGCAATTATGCTTAACTCAGATAATTATTTTTTTTGACCAGGAGTGGTGAGAGATATGACAACACAGCAAATTCAGCAGCAAAACTTCTGCTCCAGAACCAAAGGCAGTGCCAGCATGTGACATGACACACTAACATGATACTAAATTAGGAAGTCAGTTTGTATCTCTGCAACAAAAAAAACAACCAAAAAAAAATTCAAACTAACTTAACTTGTCCTGGACAACTTATTGGCTGCAAGGGTGCTGCTCACCTCTGTCCTTCTCCAGGTAGCTCTGGGATCAGTGCTCCTGCCCCACACTCCGGTGCCCAACCCTGGCCCAGCCACATCATACATCCCACGCAACCAACTTCTCTCTAACACCTGGCACTTGTGTGACAAAATGTAGTTTCCAGGAAGTAAATGTAAATTGCCTACAGGTCTGCCACCGTAAAGACCCCCCAACTCCAAGCTCTCTTGCTGTTGCTTTCCCTGGTCAGGAAGGACTCAAAGTTTGTTTCCCAAGTATGCTCCAAAAGAAACCCAGCAGCTCAAAAGCACTTTTGATGAAATACTAGACTTAAAGTATTTGATTAGCAATTTATCATAGGATATAAGGACTAAAAGCACACTGAAACATGTGAGAGAACAGCAACTTTACAAGATACAGAAAAGGCTGTAGGAACATGCACCATGTAAAACACAGAATGCAGAGAGAGAGAAAATGGCTCCATGGCACTAATGGCAACTATGGCTTTTTGGGAACATCACACACTGTATGTCTCCATAAGCTGAAAAACTACAGTGCTACCATTATTAAAATACTGCCTATAGGGAGAAAAGTGTGATCCATCCTCCAAAGAGACATGCATGCAGCCTTGTTCCCTTTCTAAAAATGAATCCTGATGAATACACGACCTTTTTGTGACTCCTTCCCTATGAACAAACTGGCTTCACAGCAAGAATGTGAATATCCATCTCCTAGCAGAAACTGAATTGGGAGGATGTAAAATTCATAATCTGGGCCAGACGCCTGTTTATGCCAGTTGTTCCCATTCAGACGGGACAGAAATAAATGGATTGATGAATTCACTCTTTCAAACTCCCAAAGTCTCCAATAAGCACCTTAAGTGAGCTCTAATGAAGATAAAGGTTCATTGATGGAGGCTGAATTTTTCTCCACAGCTAGGAGGAAAGTGATACACAAATCCCACTAATCTTGGTGGAGTTTGAATGGCGTCCACAGCCACCAATATCTGTAATTCCTCAGGAAGCAACCTTGAAACAACACACCTGGAAAAGCTGCAAGCTGCCTTCAGGTAATTTCCATGCAGAAATTAAATTTATACTGGTAAGAGTTTTGGATGCTCTTCATTCCAAGGGAAAAGACTTGAAAAACACACAGGTAGATCCATGTAATGGCTTGGTGAGTCCACATGGTGTGGGACATGCTCCTCGCTAACACCAGCTCCCCACTTGGGATCAGTGTGCTCTTGCTGACAGTCCAGTGGTGGCATTGCTAAGGTGTCACCTGTCATAACATCACTTGAAACCAATATCTGAAAGGAGGCAGCTTGGCAGGACTTGCCAAAGTGCACTTTGTTGGCTGGGCAAGATGGGGAGCTGCTCCTGTCACCCAGGGAGCATCAGGCCCATGGTAGGATGTTACGTCACTATAGTTACCTCAGTGCCTGAACTGCAGCACGTGATGAAGTCTGGGGAACATCCTTGCTTCCTGTTCTTTCTCTTCATTCCTGTCTTTACTTTCTCACTACCTGCTGGGCGATGGTTTTACAGCAGCATCTATCACTGCCACATCTGAATGCTCCACAGGAAAACATAAAGCCCCCAAAGGCCTAATTTTCCTCCCAGCTTTGTCATTTTGCTTTTGCATTTCATTTATTTTCACAACAAGAGGCTGTGAAGCCATGCAGATCACTGTTGCAGGCAGCAAGCAAGGAGAGAGCTGCTGTTGTAAGCACAGGGTTTTCTCTAATGGCAGCTTGGAAAAGTACTGAATCACATTTCTTGTCCAAATGTGCTCTGTTCCCCAGTTTGCCATTAAGCGGTGAGTAAATAGTTTCCCATAAAAGCCCAGGGGCCTGTGAAAGAGGCTGACAGGATCTTATTCCCTCTTTAACTTCCAAAAACCATTAACTTCTTTCTCTTTAAAACTGCCCCAACTGGTAGGGATTTTTGGATACAAACCTCTTCAGCAGAAGAGATGGAGCTGTGAGGCTGGAGGTGCTCAAGGCTGCAGCTGGGAGCTTGGGAAGCCACCTGGCAACATCCCTGCACCCAGCAGCATCCCTGTGCCTGGCAACATCCCTGTGCCTGGAAGCATCCCTGTACCCAGCAATATCCTGGTGCCTAGTGTTGTTCTTGAGGCTGGCAACGTCCCTTCACCTATGGGCATCCCTATGCCCAACAACATCCCTGTGCCTGATAATATTGCTGTGCCAGCAATGCCTCTGCACCCACCAGTGTACCTGTGCCTGGCAATGTCCCTGTGCCTGTCTCAAGGTCTGCCATGGCAGGGATGTGGGGGGCTGAATCCATAGGCAAGAGGCATAGACCCAAAGTGTTGGTTTTGTGCAGCTCCAGGGAGTTTCCTGGAAGAGAAGCGCGGAGAGCCCTGTCCTGGATGGCGCCTCGCTGCAGGACTCCCTCTCCTTGGCTGTAATTCCTCCATCTCAACAGCAAGTTCAGAAAATAACGTAATAAAAACAGTCTCCTTTTTTCCCTTTTTCTTCTTCTTTTTTTTTCCATTGCTCATTTTATTTTACTGAGCTACTGCATACGGAGCTGAATCTTTGTTTTGGCTCATGTCCTCTTGCAGTATCATTACCCAGGCGCAAAGGAAAAGCCCTCTGGAGATTTCCAATCCAAACAGGCCCTTGTTTTATCTACAACTATTTGAGTACATGACCTCAGATAACCTCGCAGCCAACCGCCTGCCAAATTCAAACTGCAGCCATGGGAACTTTAAATACAGAGAAGATTTTCCAGTTTCCCTCCTAAGGGAAGATGTCGAGTTCCTTGCTCTTTTTGGGCTGGATGGAGCAAGGCTGTGCCCGGCTGTGCATGGCCCTGGAGCCACGGTGGCACCACTGTGCCACTGAGTTCCCTTCTGCCACGGGAAGCTGCTGGGTGAAGGCAGCAGCACAAGTGACCTCGACTATGTCCAAACAGTCACTGTCCCCTCCACTTCTCAGGGTACTGCTCCAGCCTCAGATTTCTGAAAAGACAAACAGCTGCACTTGGGCCAACAGCCTTGCAAGTAGGACTGTGTTTGGATTCCTCTGGACAGAGGAGGTTTTTCATCTTCATTAGCCTGCTGTTCACAGCCACATCCGCAGTTTCTCACTGGGTCAGAGCCTCCCACTCTCTGCTGCTGTTTATGAATCTAAATAAATCAATTAAGCTGGTATTTTGAATGCAACTCAGGAGACTTTGGCAGCTGGTGTTCCACAGATGTTGAATGCATGTGGGGTACCTAACTCTACAAGGCTTCAGAAAACACCAGCCCCAAATATTCTGGCAAATTTAGAAACCAGTATCAGGGTTAAGTATTTCTCAGAGCAGTGACCATTTGCCTTTTCCCTCCAGATTAGGACTTTGTCATGTTACTACAAATGTATTAATATTAAAGAGGAGAACAAATGCTGGAGCCAAACACAAGCACAGAGGGAAAAATCTCTAGCAACAGCACAGGAATTTAGTCTTGACAGTCTCCTTATCAGTTTCCAACACTGTCACACTCAACACGTGCCCACATCATTTCATGTCAGGAACCAGCCTCAGAAGGGTACAGCTGGGGACCCTTCCATTGCTGCTGTTTCTCCTCACTGGGATTTCTCTGATTGAGCACTGCAGCACTTGTGGGGCTGAGGACACTAGCTCAGGTCACATCCTGGGGCAACCAGGAATCAGAGCAGAAACACAGAGCTGAAAATAAGCAAATAAGCATTTCAGCAGGAGCAGCTGCAGCTTCTACAGAGGGGTGAAGATGCTTAGCATTACTTTTGTATCCAGAGCAGCCCCATTACATCGGTTGATGCCTCAGGTCTGGCATTCAGCGGCTGGGCAGGTCAGTCACACAAACCTGGTCCCACAAAACCAGGGCAGTTTTCAGCTGGATGCAACCACACATTCATATGCACCATCCAGCAACCTTTGCATTTCAAGGCTGTTGTTATTTTGATCTTTACAACCCCTGGAAAAAAATTAGTTCAGTTAAGTCTCATCATTAGGAATTTCCATGAGGTCACTTCAAGGCTTGGTGCATTTCCTCTAGTTCAGATCTCCTTGCTTTTGGTGTTTCCCCTCCTCATTTATAACCCTGTTGCTGTAGGGCATTCTGAGTAAATCATCCACCACCAGTTTCCTCTCTTCAGCAACAGGCATCAAGATTTTCATTCAGGCTAAATGAAGCTTCAACTGCTCTGTACAACAAAAGCCCTGTTAAAGGCACAGCGTCACTTTGAGAGGTGGTGATTTTATCCTCTCAATCAAGAAAACCAAATTATTTTAATAAAGAAGGAGGAAAGATTTAGATTCATTTGGTAGCACAAGCAATGATCCAAATTCTTTCATATACTCTGGGAAATACATTTGCTAATCCCTGAGAAGAACCCATTTTGCTACAAATAAATTGAAGAATGGACTCAGAAGCTGTGAATGGTGCTCCGTCACAATGCAAAAGGGTGCTGTGGCACACCAGCGAGGAGCTGAGCACAATGATGTGGTTTTGGTTTACACAATTTGAACCAAACCAGATTTTGAATTGTCAGAAGGGTCCAAAAGAAATGGAGATTAAGAGGGTAGGGCTGAGACTGGCTGTGGCTTTTCCTCCAGAGACAGACTGGACAGTCACAGACAACACCACTTAAAGGGTGGCTGCAATGAAGATGGAGACACCCTTTTTCCTGGGAGTCAAATGGAAAAGATGAGGGATGATTGGTACAGGTTATTCCTGGGGAGATTCTGATCAGATAAAAGAAGAAAACATTTCACAGTGAGAACAATCACACATTAGATTAATTCCCCCTGGGTAGTGGTGAATTCTCCATCACTGGACACTTAAGCTCCAGCTGGATGGGGTTCCGGGCTAGCTTATCATGTGCATGCTTTTCCAAGAGAGGTGGGACCAGATGACCCCTGAGATCTCTTCCGTACTGAGATGCGATGATTCTCTGGCAGGCCACTCATTCCAATGAGCCCTTCTTGCAGCAGCCAAATTCCCTTTGTTAGGCTGGGATGGAATAGGCAAGGGCCATGGAAGCACTGGCCTGAGCTCTTTCAGCTGGGGGTTCACAGGCTTTGGCCAGTGTAAGCCCACACTGAGCCAGCGGCAGCGTCCCCCTGCCCCCCTCCTCACAGGCGCACATCTGGGCAGCTGCAGAGCAGGCCAGACTGGGGAACTGAGCTGTGTTAAAATTAACCATCTGGTTTTGACAGGTCCGTTTCAACTGGGATCAGTTCCCTGATTCAGCAATCCTGCAGTTAAACAAGGCCTTGTGTGGGGACGGGGGGGCGGCTGAGGGAGGCATCGAGAGACAGCTTACACCCGCTTAAAGCTCTCATGAAATCACCACAGAAGTGCCTCAGCCCCATTTCCAACAGACGCTCGGTGATCCTCAAGTGTTTTTCTGCCTCTCGTCTGAGAAAGGAGCCTGGCTCATTTATATATCACTCACGTTCCTCTTTATGTCCCAGGAACACTACTGTACCATCATTGCCCACTGTGGAAGAACAGATCACGTCGTACCTCAGATACAGATCCTGATTTCATTTTTTCAAAGCCTTTCATACTTTTCTGCGACTTTCAGAAAGGCTGTTTTCAGGGGTAAAAATGCAATAATGCCTGAAAGTAGAGAGGATGCTTTGCATCAAGCCTTCTTCCCCTCTTTATTCTATGTCCTCTCCTGACACAGCTATCTCTCTCCTGCTAAGCAACTGGCTCTATACGCATGGATGAGTCTTTGCAAATGGAAAAATAAGCCAGGCCGCTGCAGCTTAGGTAGGAGAATCTGACTGTGTGCATTCCTCCTGCGGCTGGCCCCAGGAAAAGGACACCCTGCCACTTTCAAACCTGGGAGGTCTTTGAGAGTTTGGCAGAAATCCCCTGGGAGGCCCGTCATTAGCCATTTAAAACTGTCTATAGTATAAGGGCTGAATTGAAGCGTGGGACAAAGCCCCCGCAGAGCTATCTGTCAGGAAGGGCTCCCGGCCCTGGCAGGGGCTGTTAACAGTAACAATGATGACAATATAGCAGGGATTTTCAGGGGCGGGGACTTCAAAGAAACCCTAAAGAGGTATTTTTCATTAAGGAGTAAGAAAGCAGCTGAGTATTGTTTTTGGCACTGAAGCTGAATATGAATGATGCCGCAGTCACAGACCAGAGATGGCATAAATTGACACTCATTTAAATATGCATGTACTGCTTTCCCGCCCCGCTCCCATTGCATGGGGTTTGCAATACCTGGCCCAGACAGCAGCCCCTGGGCCATCCCTCACGCCGATTGCCTTGGTATCCTCCTGTCCTCATGGATAAGCAGCCAGCAAGTCCTTTAGGATGGCCCCTAAGTGCCACTGCTGTCATCTTACAGAATGAGGGGCTGGTGCCACACTGGGTTTCAGCCTGACCCCCATGGTCAGCTTCAGCCTCCCCACTGGCCAACATGTCAGCTCTAACTGGGAATGAGCTCCCATTTCTCTGTGCAGGAATGTCAGAGAAACCATGGCCAGTAGGCAGGGAGGGACAGAAGAGGCTGTTTTTTCCACAGGGACTTTTTTGCATAGAAACTCCAAATCCGTGTTTCTATCAGGGAGAAAAGAAAGAGGATCATAAAAATGTATAAGATGGATACCACAAAACACTACTGCTACAGCAAGTCCTTCTTCTAACCATGGGAATGTACTAATTACTCTGTTGTTTACTGCATGGACCGTGATGACGAGCCCATGAAGGATATTCAGTCAGAAGCCATGGTCTACTGAAATGACCCAAACCTTGCATCCTCCTCTCAGGTGACCTGTTTGCTTGCCCAAGTTGAGTTTAGAAGCACTGTGCTGCCCACCAGCCTGGTCCCATAGTAACCTCTGGGGCATTGTGTCCCTTTGAACCCATCCCAGGCCCAGCTCTTCCACGGACAGCTAAACCCTGAAGGTATCATATCAAGCCAGGACAGAGAAAGTGCCCTCAGGGTTTGCGGAGCAGATTGACTTTCACACCTCACTGGCCACACAGAAGAAACCCAATCCAAACACCATAACTTTGCATAACCGATTATTTTCACTGGGGTAATCCGAGCCCTCCAGTAAATGCCACGAAATGCTGCTGATCCCGGGAAGGCCCCGCTCAGGGGAGGAAGGGCAGGAGGCAGCCAGAGCCCAGGCTGGCCAGGGTGAGGATGAGTTTATTGGTCACGGTTTGGCTGGTCCCTGCTGTGGGATGGGTTTACTCCTGGGAGCGAAGGCTCAATCCTCTGGCTCAGGCCAGTGTCTGCAGAGAAAGAAGAGCAAACTACTTTTTAGTGCTCAACTCATTTGTACAGTCGGAAATTGGAGCGTGCAAAAGTAAGGCGAGAGACGCACCTCAGGCAGAGCTGTGAGGCGGCCTTGTGTGAGAAGCTGTCTGCCTTCCCTTCATGTCTTTTCAACATTTTCAGAGGCTTCAGCTTTCAGGCTGACTCCCCGGTGACCTATTATCCTCACACATCGATCACTCTGTCCTGTCACCAAACAGCCATTCACATGACCTTGTTGGTAGGGAACCCTGTTCCTCCTCTGACTTCTCTGTCACCAACTTCCTTCTCTCCAACCACCAGCTCATTTCTTCCTTCCAGCTCACCAATCTCCCCTTTTTTAAAGTCCATGAAATTAGACTGTCAAATGAAAACCCTAACAGCTGCAAAGCTGCAGGACACCCATCCTCACTGCCATGTCCCAGGCTTTGGGCAGGGAAACCGCCCCAGGATGAGGCTTCCAGAAGTGGAGCAGTCCATGCCATTGATACTCCTGAGATGTAACTTGCTCCTACAGCCACTTGTGACCACAAAACACCAATCCAGCTACAAATGGGAACTCTCATTTGAGCCACATAAGTCTCAACATCAGGGTCCACATGTGCCCCCTTCCTCAAGCTGAGGGAGGGATAAGTGAACAGGAGAGATGCTGGGTCACCCTTCTGGCAGCAAGACACCTGAATGTAATCACAGTAATTTTAAGGGGCAATTAGGAACATAAACTCACCTTAAACATATGATGTTCTCCTGCATTAACAAAATACCTCAGTAGAAGCAGCTCCCCAGAAACCCCTAAAAGAAACACCAAGGTGGGGGTGGGAATGGAGAAGTTTCCAGGGATGAGAGAAACAGACTTTCACTGGCATCCTCACCCCAAGCAGTTCCTCAAAGAAAAAAATGATCAACTCAGACTGTGTGTCTTGAATTAAGAAAGGCAAATCATCTAAATCCACTTATCCAGAGAAAATACAATGACCCACAAGAAGAACGCACTGACTGTTAGGTTTTCTTCCTTTGCCAAAACTCCTACGTTGTCATTATCCCTCTGACTTGTCACTGCTGGTGTCAGGAAATGGGAGGGTATAAGGCTGCCCACTGGAAAAGAAAGGTTGTGTATTTAGGAGACTTTGTTCCAGATCAGCAAACTCTCAAATAAGCTCACTGTAAAAACCTTCCTGCTACCAAGGGATTTCTATTGCCTTCTCGTGGGATGAGAGAGAAAAATTTATCCTGTGCCTCTTATCAATGACTGATTCAAAGGCAGCATCCATGCCCAGCTCAGTAAAATCTCCCCTATACACAATACAGTTGCATTTTACCAAGATAACTGTAAAATGTCATCTTTTTCAGGACCGGCATGATGAAATGATTTAAAAGACTTCTGTTTCTCTGCTCACCAGGAAACTGCTTTACCTGTCTCTGTTTCAGAAACCCTGAATAATCCATGGGTTTATCCAGCACACAATGACTCCTTGCACCAAGTAATTTACACGCTGTGCACCTTTTGAGGACAAGGACAAGTCTTCTTGAAAAGCCTAAACCCTACATATGCTGCTCACCATCTTCATCATCAGTTGCATCTCACTGAAAATGCCTACACAGCAGTAGATGAAGAAGGAAATCAGGTATCCCACAGCACTCCACAGATGTTTGTGTTTGTTGCAGGGTGTCATCTGCTACAATTAACATTAGGAATAAAAGATAGTTCATTTTCTGCCAATAGGAAGTTACACAGTTTAATAGCTGAAGACTTTCAGAGAAATGCTCCCAAGCAATTTCAGATCTGGCAAATTCTATAATGAAGCCAAGTCTGTGCAGCTCCAGGTATAATGCTGATATGAGTGAAAGCTCTGAAAATGGCAGGAGATGCTACATCCTTCTCAAGGAACAAAGATCTGCTGCTGGCATTTACCACTGCCCAGGTGAACTCTGCACATCTTGAGTGACTGCAACTCTGCTCACTATCCAGGAAGTACATAGCAGGATTTCATTGCATTTGCCACAACAGAAGGGTTTTGTGTAGGATTCTCCTCAGGATTTGAGAAGACACTCAGTAATCCAAGAGGGCATCCATCACAGTATTAAGAATAAAAGCTCCTTTCTAGTATTATTCAATGATGTTGATCTATAAAGGGAAAATAAAAGCCTGGAGGCCTTCTGGATGGGTTCAAATTAATTCACTTCACCTAGTTGCCCTGAAGCTGGTCACTCCACTGTGAAAAGAACAACTTTGACATTATTTAACTTTCAATGTACTAAGTTTCTCAAATAACAAGCTGTTATTGACTGTATTGCTGGGTAATATTTAGGATTTACCATCCTGAGAACCAAACAGTATAAATATACAGCCACTCAAACACTGGGAGCTGGACATCCCATCCCTACCACTACATCCAAACAAAGAGCATTATAAGGGCACCAAGTGTCAAAACGGAGGAGAAACTCCACAGCGTATGAAACATGGGAATTTTGACTTCTTGACACAGTCAATCCACTGAACTCTGACCTCAGGAGGCACAGGGGACTGGAATCCAACAGAAACTTAAATTGGCTACAAATCTCTTGTTTTCTCATGACATTTGAGAGAAAACATGGGGACAGTTTCTTGGGGACACATGGGAGTTAGAGCTGTGTCACTGCTTTCTCCAGAGATTTCTTCCCTCTCCTTCCAGTCACTCCATCACTGTCACCTACTGACCTTTCAGTGCTTTCTCCCAGTGCACCAGCATCGCTGCTGACCAAAGCACTTCGCAGGTTGCCCAGATCCAGGAGAGGAAGAAAAGGCCTTGCTCAGAACTGTATAAAAGGACATTTACTCTGCACTACATTGTGTCTTTTCTATGCTAGGCTAAATACAAGTGCTGTTATCCCTGCCAATCCTTGTTTGCTTGTGCTGTTTCCACTGGCTAAAACCAGCATTTTTTCCAGCCAGTGTTGCCCTCCAGGAAAAAACACACATTCATACCTTTCTTGCATTTAGCCCAGGAGAACAAAACTGGTTCCCAGGAACAAAGATGACTTCCTCAAAAGAAAACATTTGCTGTCAGCTGAGGTTTGACCTCTAATGGCTAATTTGGCATCATCATTTTGAGCACTGTAATACATAACACCGTGAAAAATTAACAGCTTTCCCCCTCCACAAAGTTTAATATCCGCCTCCAGCTTTGCAAGTGAAATTAAGAGAAAGGAAATAAATACACAAACCGAAACCTTGGGTACAGTCTCTCACAAAGAGAACCTGAAGACAAAGATCTGCAAAGGAAATTTCACTGGAAATCAAGCTTTTGCAGACACCAAGAAAGAAAAGTCTGCAACATGAGACCGTCTTCCTTGAAGAAACACAGCTGATCTGCCGCATTCCCATATCTGCCTTCCACTGGTCTGTGTAAAACATAAACTTCACGCTAACCCTATGAAAACAGTCAACATGCCGGAGAGACAACAGTCTGCTCCGAGCTGCTGAAAGGGGAAAAAAAACCCTCTCAGGCTGTCATTCTTCCCTCACTGTGACCTTCATGCTCCACTGGATTTCTGAAGATACTGAAATCTTGGCAGGGAAGTGTACAGTCTGTGGGAACAGGCAGCACCGGCCGGGCCGGCTGCTGAGAATTGGGCCCAGTTGAGCCCTTGGTGTGGGGGCTCTGGGCTTTGCAAGGGCAGCAGAATGGTGCTGAGCATGTCGTACGCTGTGAGTTTCAGAGGACTGGTGCAGTGCCCACTTGTGTACAGTGGCAGTGATCCTCTCAGGAGTCTCATAGTGGAAAAGGTATGGACAGAATGCTGCTCAACCTCCTGCCTCACACCCATTAGCCAGAGCTCACAGCTCCCACTGGGATCTCCACCTGGATGAGACATGTAGCTTTGTCTCATGTCCCTGTGCCATGGGGTCTCACTAGGATCTATAAAGCAGTAGAGACAAACAAGTAAAAATCTCAACTGGAGAGTTGAACAGAGCACAATTTGCCATGATAAAATTATCACAAACCCTGATGCTATTTAACAGCCATCGTGTAGAGCCACTCCAGAGAAAAAGGAGCTGCAGCCCCATGAATGAACCCTGCAGCAGAGAAGGGGCATTCATGAGTGAGTGCTCACATTCAGACAATCCAGGGACAAGTACCTTTCGAGGTCAATTCGATCCTTCAACAATGTCTGCAGAGGCAGAATAATCCCAGCTGTGCTTCCTGGCCAGAGTCTGGGCAGCACAAGTTGCAGATTACATCTAAATTGCCAAACTCAGGATAAACAGAAAGCTTAAGAGGGCCCTACCCTTTGTGTTGAACAATCGCACTCTGAAGCTAGAAATCCCAGGCTGTGTAGTGGGCAGGCACAAGACTGAGTTTCAGGTTTGGGTGAAGAGCTGGGGAGCTGCTTACATACATCTGGGGAAGCCACAGATGCTCTTAATCACAGGTTTTCCTGACCTGTAGGTGCTGACAAATTGCATCCCAGGGATGAACCTTTTATTAACCACAGAGGGTTTCAAAATGATAGTCTCTTTCTCAGCATTCCCCAAGTCGACAACGATCCAGCACACATGACCCTCCCCAATTCCTCATTCAGACATCGACAAAGCCCTTTCCAAAGAGATCTCAGGGCTGAAAGGAAGCAAGCAGGGACACGGTGTTACATCAGTGGAAGACATCTCAAAAGCTCAAACGTGGGCTCCAAAACCTGACATTTTCAATATTCTTTGATGATTGTCTCAGCCTGTTTCAGTTGCAGATGCTTTTTATCCTAAGCAAGCCCTGATACAAATCCCTTGCTGTTTGCCAGGGCAGAAAAATGATGAAATCACATAGCCTTTAAATGCTACTGGTTTTTCACTGTGCATGGGGAAGGCCAACTGGTACACTGAAAAGAATAAAATGACTGTTGCTCAGGCCAGGAAAGGTGACCACAAGACAAAATTGCCTTAGTCCCACTTCCATGACCCACTCAAGCAGGGAGATAGCTGCTCAGTTCATAAGTTAGTGAGAAAGATGATGTCTGGCAGTTCTCATCATCGTTGGGACCGACAGAGCAAGCCACATAAAAGGAAGAAAAAAGCCTGCTGATCAGATTGGTGTGACAGAGGCTCGTGAGAGACATGCACATTCTCAACCTAGACGACAGCTTGAGGGATCTATATTACTAATTATCGACTAATATTGCCCGAGTTCCCAGGCTGGCTTCAAAGGTTCTCACAAAGTGCCCCAAGCACAGGGTTTTTCATCTAATCATAAGGTCTTTCTCTTTGTCCCTGCTAAATGGATTGCTCCACACTGGGCTCCCTCTGCGTCAATCGGCTTGCACATGATGAGCTTCGCAGCGATGAAATTCGTTACCTTAACCACAAGAACACCAGAAACATTTGCTGCAACTGTTAGAACACTTTTGCACCTAATTTTGAAAAAAAAAAAAGGTGGTTTCCTCTCTTCCTCCACCCCTGCTCCCCGCCTACTCCTTAATCCCATGCTAACACCTTTCTAAAAGGCTGGGGGGGAGCAGCTTTGAGACTGAAAGAGCAGGGAAGGTGGGGGGGAGGAAAGCTATCAGATCTCCAGACAATGAAATAAAGCAGCTATCTCTCACATCCTGCAGCACGCAGGCTGAGGTCACAAGTTAAACAGGACATCAGAATAGGTGATGTAATTTGCTTATTTAGTATCAGAGCATTCAGTGAAGTGGAAGAGACAACCTATTGGAATCTGCAGATAATCCTCTAGTAAGTGCAGGGTTGTTCAGTTGCAGAAACTGCAGCTGGAGTCTGAGACTTCTTTCTTTCTGTTAATATTTATTTTTGCAGGGAGTCCAATTGCAATAATTTTTCGTTGCAGGAAAGGCTGAAAGCCTCACCTGGGACCAGCCTCCCATTGCAGGAGGTTTTGTCCCACCAGGGTCCCTGCCCCAGGCGTCAGAAAGGACAAAGGGTCAAGTCAAGTAGAGGGTGGGAAAGGGAAGAGAAGCCCAAGGGAGGCCAGAAGGTGATTAGGACACACCACAGGACACGGGTCCACTGCTGCCCCTCAAAAGTGAAGCTTCAGACTCAAAACTGAGCTAAGCAGCAGTGACACTTTCAAGTAAAGCAGAGCTCAGTTTTGTGAAGACCAGCAAGGATTTTGCAGCAGAGTTATACACCTTTAACAACAAGGTTCACAGGATTGATTTCTCAGTGATCCCATGCAACACTTAACACACTGTTTTCCCTTCAAACCATCATGACAAACACTTGCAACATAAAGATTTAAAGCTCTCAATTGCACTGTTTATATCCCCACAGTTTATCACCATTCAAACCATAATTTCACCCTGTCAGTGCTGCATGGAGCAGCATTACCCACAACCAGGGGTTGACAGCCCCTTTTCTGAATTCATCTTGACAAAAGTGTCTTCTCACTGACAAAAAGTCGTCCAGGCCAGACGTTGTACCTTAACTGAAGGAAGGAACGACACCAGAGACATTTTCAAATATTTTTTTAAGAGATTGGAATGGAGTTCATACCCTCCTGACAGGCCCCAGACATGTCCCCTGTGCACAGGCACATCTGGGCAGTGGTGGCTGCAGCACCAGAAGGGTGAAATACCAACTTGAATGGACTGGCCAAATCGCAACCCCCTTGAAATAATCTATCTGACAGACCTTTGTATATGTGACCATAGCCATCTTGTAAATCACCGTTTTTAGCAGGCTTTGTTTTTTCTCTCTCAAATGCAAGCTCTGCGTTAGAACTTCTTTCAAGCTGTCACAAGCAGAGGATCACCAAACTTCCACTCAAACCAGTCTGGCAGCTGACCACCCAGACATTCTTAACAGCCCCTCCACAAAGGGGAGAACTCCACAAAGATCTTCCTGACCACTGTAAGGGACCAATGTACTGAATTTATTATGTAGTAACAACCTTCAGCATGCACTTCACATCAGCCCTTTCTGCAGCAGCTACTTTTGGCTATCTGAAAAGAAGAAAAGCTGTATACAAGATATTCAAATGTGTGCAGAGTTGACAGACAAAAGACATTTGCATTTCAAATAGAGGGAATGGATTTTTTTCAAAGATTTTAAGGCTAAGAAACATACAGTTTCTTGGGGATTTTTCTTGCATGTCACTAGAAGACAGAATTCATCTTGTTTCTACTTGACCCTTCCTCACTGAAGGTACCATTAGGCCTGTTTAAAACAGGTGTGGATATGGACCTGTTGGAGTGGGTCCAGAGGAAGTCATGAGGATGATCCAAGGACTGGAATCTCTCTCCTACTGGACAGGCCGAGAGTTTGGGCTGCTCAGCCTAGAGAAGGGAAATCTTTGGGGACAGGTTGCAGTGGCTTACCAGTACCTGAAGTGGCTTACAAGAAAGCTGGGGAGGGACAATTTGCAAGGGCATGGAATGAAAGGACATGAAGCAAGAGTTTGAAACCAGAGCAGGGTAGGTTTAAATTAGACTTTAGGAAGAAGTTCTTCCCCATGAGGGTGGTGAGACACTAGCATGGTTTCCCAGAGAGCTGGCAGAAGTCACATTCCTGGAGTCATTCAAGGCCAGGCTTGATGAGGCTCTAAGCAATCTAATGTAGTGCAAGGTATCTCTGCTCACTGCAGGGCGCTTGTACTAGATGGCCTTTGAAGATCCCTTCCAACCCAATCATTCTGTGACTCTATAGGTGGCTTCTCCATTATCATCACAGTCTTTAAGATGCAGCACTTGAGAGACACATGCAATGAGGAGACCAAGCTTGGCTACAACCAGCGCAGATGGCAGCAGTTTCCATTTCTGGAGCCTTTCACCAGAGCAACCAAATCAAAGCCCAGCACAACTAAAAGCAGAAACAGTGACTGAGAGCCCATGGGTAAAACTCTCTGTGCACTTGCCGCTCAAAGTCAGACAGAGGTGACGGGTATTTGCCATTGTTTCAATAGAAAGAGGCAGTATTTTGGCAGGGTTACAAAGCAAGCCCATTCTTTATATCTGCAAAAGAGAGACTGTCCACTCCTGCTGAGGGAGTTGACAGAGGAAACATATTTTATAGCAATCTTAGGTACAACATTGAATTGGGACCTATTTTTACCATCTGCTCTGCACTACATGCATTAATTGTTACAGTAACAATATTTTCTCATATACTGACTCAAATAATTTACAGAGCAGAAGACCAAGAGACAAAACAAGCCCTTTCTCCAGCAGACAGCGAGAGGCAGGCAGGATGCCACACTGCTTCCTGTGACACACACAAAATGCTTATCTGTGGTGGCTGATGGCAGCCGATAACCCATCGCCAGTGCTCTGAGAGCATGTCAGGGCCATCCTCGATGCCAGGCCCGCAGCACAGCACCAGGGCTACATCAAGGCAAGAAAGGACAAAGAAGTGCTAGCCATCCTCCTCCTCCTGCTGGGCAGTGCCAACACTCAGGTATTCCTGGATGGTTCAGCTCTCCTGTAATCACTGCAGGATATCAGAGCAGCCAAAACCTCCTCACACAACAGCAATACACATTTCTGCAAGGAGGTGTCAGACCTCGAAGCCCCGAGGTCTGTAAGACCAGAGCAGGTAGCGGCTAAGTCACAGATCAGCAGTTTAAGGATCTGCCTCCATCCTAATTAAGCCCAATTAGGTTTGCAGTGAATTAGGATGTTTTGGAAAGAACACGCAAATGAAGTGCTGCAGTGGCCCCAGAGCATCCTTGTAAAAGCAGAAATTTGATTTTTTTTACATGGGCAATGAATCACAGAATTGCAGGATCACAGAATGGTGGAGGCTGGAAGGGTCCTCTGAATAGCATCTCATCCAGCCCTCTGCCAGAGCAAGGTCACCCAGAGCAGGTCATAAAGGAAACCACCCAGGTGGGTTTGGAATGTCTCCAGAGACAAAGTCTCCACCACCTCTCTGGGCAGTCTGTGCCAGGGCTCTATCACCCTCACAGGTAAGAAGTTCCTCCTCAAGTTGAGATGGTACTTCCCATCTTCAAGTTTATGCCCATTCTCTTTTGACCTGTCACTGAGCACTACAGAACACAGATTGGCCCCATCCTCCTGACACCCTCTCCATTTCAGTATTTGTAAGCATTGATAAAATCCCCCTCTTTTTTCACATCTAAAATACTCAAGTCCCTTAACCTTTCTTCATCAGAGAATACCCTCTGCATGCACACAGCATGCTCCATCCCTCCTTGCTGCCCCTGGCACAGCTGGGCATCCTCCTGGAGATGCTGGTTGGGAAAGCTGAGATTCTCCTTGAAAGTAACAGCAATGTATTCGTGAAACTTGTCCAGCCTGTAGGAGACAGCTGAACAAAATCAGCTCTAAAATGCCAAAGCCTTAAACCTAGGTAAATACACCATTTGGAATGCGGAGCAGTCTGACAAATAATCGCATCTCCCCATGCCGAGCAGTATAAAAGATGCAGCTGTTCTGCCACCACAATTTACAGGGAAGGCATTTCTCCTGGAAGTAAGAGAGCACTTAGTATTTATTCTTAGCCAGATTGATTACCCCTATTTATATTGTAAACTAAGACAGCACGTACTAAAAAGTCATAGAGTTAAACAGTTCCAGACTCCAGATCAGGGGCGAGAGGTCAGTTTTGTATCACATGCTGCACAGTCTGCTGCATTTATTACAGATATCCAAGAAGTTACTGCAGCACATTTGGTTTTGTGTGTGCTTATTTCCACAGCCATCAGGAAGAATATTTCTATTTTATGGGATCTCCAGGAATTGGAGAATCCACAAAGTTTTTTAAAGGGTTGTGTTGTTTGGCTTTTTTCAATAGCAGAGAAGCTAGCATGTCACTTGGTAACAACTGCAATCTGTTCTTGGAAGAATAAAACCACAAGACTGAACACAATATCTTCTATCTGAATATATACATTTATCCTGAGGTAAGATCAGCCCATATTATGTCAATCCAATTTATAGGATGTTACATCATCCCTTTCTATAGACAACCTGCACAGCTGGACAAGGCTCATTTTCCCTGTAAGTTACAGACATAATTTCAACAACCTGCATGAATACAAGCAGAGGTCTAGAGAATATTCTCTGGAGTATTTGCTCTGAAAACATTGCTATTCCTACAGCGTTTGTCTAGTTCCACTAGGCCAGGAGACACCAAGAGCTCAACCAGAAGGCACGGAGCCAGACTTCACTGAAGCATTCAGCTGGCTTGTTTATTCCTAAGAGAAAGCTCCTTTTCTAGCCAGATTTGCAATTTTTTTTTTCTTTAAACACTGATAAGATAAGAGGGGTTGGAAGTCTCAAGTTGGTTTACATTACAGTTTTTGAAAGGATAGGTTTCAGCGTGTTACTGTAACGAATAGATGAATGAAATTGGAAGAGATGGAGATTTAAGCTAACACAATTAAAATTTCTTCTTAAAAACAGTGCACAGATATCCAGTGCCAAATACAATCTGGAGTCATCAACTAGCATGGACATGAATTAACCTAATAGCTTCTGAAAAAAACACAGCCCTAAAAAAAAATCCTCCTATTAAAGTAATTAAGTGTTATCAGAATCACACAGCCATAATTAAACACAGTATAATTAAAACCGCATGTGTCCTAGACAGAGAACACAGCAACAAAGAGAGCACAACTGTGGCAAGTCAATGCCAAAACACAAGCCAAATACCAAAAGTCAGAGAAGTGGCAGAGTTTCTAGTGAGCTGCAGATCCAACATCCCTGCTCTTCTGACTTGGCCATCAACACCATCAACATCAACAGATGTTAGCACTCTCACAGCTCCCTCATCCGTGCAAGACATCACCAAAGCTCAAGAAGAAATCCTGGGAACCAAGTACGAGACATGAAATGCTCCAAGAGGCTGCAGAGGTGCCCCTGTGCAGGAACCAGCATCAACCCTGAACTCAAAGCAGCCTTGTCCTACCTGGCAGCGGCTGAAGATATCCGCCAGTGAGACCTGAACATTGAAGTGCTTCAGAACCTGCAGGGCCTGTTCTTTTGCCTTTTCTGAGCAGTTCACAGAGAAACACCTTCCTTCTGCTACCTGGGACTGCAGCTTCAAAAGACAAGGCAGAGAAGACAATCAGTGAGGCACTCCATGCATTGTGACCCATGGTTTTGTTTTAATTACCAATAGTATTTGGAGTTAATATATATCTACGGTATGAATTTTAATCTAACAGCCATAACTTAACGTAGTGACAATAAAACACTTAGCCAATGCTGCTATTGCTCTGAGACTACTGAAGCAACAAGGAATTTTACATCTGTATGTATGCAATACAATTGACCAGGTCCCCTTAAACTTCTAATTTGGTGGTGTGGTGATAGCAGGGCTACCAAGAAGAAACTGAATTTAATCCCAGTTTTCTCATGAAACCTGGCCAGGTCACACACAGCATGGCAAAGCACAATAATGGAGGTGATGGCCTATGACAAGTTTTATGACTACAACCCTTTCAGCTTATACCCTTTCACCTGGAGTTCACACCTGACCAATGAATCTGAAGTGGCTGATGTGGACATCTTTATGAGCATAGTGAGGAGTCACAGAGAGGTGGAATCAGCTACATGGGAGTAAAGGAACCCAGCAGATCTGCTCTGTTCTTGGGTAGGGTATACAAAGGCAAAGGAATGAGGGAACCAGACAATTCCCAGGAGAGTATGGTGCACTGGGAAGCAGTTATTTTATTTTGCAATTCCTACAGAGCACTTTGAAGTTAAGGCTTTGCCAAATAAGATTATGCTGGATGCTGAATTACCTCTCATATCAACTGTAGAGTCAAGGAACTGCAGTCTGCAGTCTGCAGCGTGGCCTGGCTGCACTCACCTCTCAGGGTCTCACCGTGGGGGGGTTTTCCAGCACTCAGCTATTATGTAGGAAGTTAGCAATCTACATTCTGCTAATACTCCAACTAACTGGTTGTGTGTTTGGGAAGTTTTATATTCAGGTTGTAACAAAGAAGTTCTGCATCTGCTTACTGCAGGGGGTTTGGACTAGATGACCTCTGACAGTCCCTTCCAACTGAACATATTCTGTGATTCTGTGATCTGGCTCCCGTGTTTAGTCCAGAATAATTTCACTCTTCCAAATGGGCAGTATCACAGCACCAAGGACTTGCAACAGGCAGCAAAACATTGGAATAGGTTCAATGTGTTCCCATCAATGCTCTCTTTCAAAGTTTGTTTCATTAAGGGCTCCAAACATTTGGTGCTGAGGACAAGGTTCACTTTGACTTTGGTTTTTTGAGTATCTGTAGAAACACAAAACCTCACCAGCCTCTATCAGGACCCATGCGTGATGATGGCTCCCATTCTCTGCCTTCCAAGCCTGCAGAAATATCGTTAAGGGTTGAAACTATTTAAGTGCAGAGCCAGTCAGTAAACAAGAATCTTTGCGATAAAAAAGCATGGGAATGGAGCTGCCTTTCACCTGCCAGTGAGGCCAAACAGAAACACTTTGTTCTGGATCACTTGGCTTGATTTCCCTCTCCTGCTGCCCCCAAAGGAGAGCAATCACTCTCCCCATCGATGCACTGTGTTGGTCATTCAGAACAGTAAACCTCTCAAGACCCTTATTGTAGCTTTTAGTGCAGAAAACATGAAGAAGCCAAGGCAGCTGTTGCATTCACATCTGACTTTTCCTCCTTGCTCCACTGCACATGATACAATGCCAGAAAAATGCCAGAAGCTCCAAACACTTACAGTATGATAGGGGAGTCCAGAGGTTAAAATGACTCTTCCTTCCTGTCGGGCAATCTAGAAAAAACAGTAAAAATCATAATGAACATGGGCTGAATTCAAGTTCCCTTTCAGTCCAGGCAGATAGAACATGAAGCAGCAATATCAAGTTTTTCCAGGGTCGACAAGCACTAGGCCAAGTGCATCTGGGTCTGGTTCAACCCTACACTCTTGGCAGCAGCAGCAGCCCCAGGTATCGTTCACTCACTCCATCTCCCCTCCCTGCCAATACCCATCTTGCCTCACATGTGCTGGAACAAGCTCCTCATGCATCTGCACTGCAGATGGCCCAGGGAGCAGATCTACCTTGAAATAACCCTATCAGAATCCTTTCTATCTTTTTTTTTCCCCCTCTACCCAGACTATTTCTATTTCTCCAGTCTGGTTCATGAACAAGAAAGCAGCTCTGCTCACAGGGGAGAAGGAAAAAAAATAACCTAAGCAGATAATTCCTGCAGAAAAATGTACCATTAAATGTGTCTGCAAACTTCACAGACATTAACAGAACAATGATTGCTCCATTCCTTAAAGATATGATGGTGTTACTCTCCTAGCAGCCCAAGGGAAGACATAAAAAAATCATACACGTTTTCCAGGCTGCAAAGAACATCTCTATGAGAGTTTATCACCTCCTGACTTGCAGTCCTGGGCCTTTATCGGAGCTCTTGTCCTTTTGCACTGAATCATCTGGGGACTCATCACCCACACTTCTGACCTCCCCCAGAGAGTGATGCTGTCAAATGGTTTGGTGCCAAAACGAGATATGAAATCTGGAACTGTAATTCTTCACAGGGATGAAAATTCTGACTGATCTTTGTACGATTAAATGACATCTCATTCTCCCAGCCCCTTCTGTAGAAGGAAAATAGCTCCATGGCTGTAGCAGGGGAAGGATTCCCATGTGAACCAGCACTTCAGCTCTGCTGGTGCTGACAAGAGATTGGCACTTTGAGGTAGGCATGAGGTTATTTCTCTTCTCTGGTTGGAAGGCCTTGTATTTTTCACTGTTTCCAGATGTGTGTCATGGAGGTCTTTCTTCTGGATCAGAGATTCAGAAGCTCCCTCTGGATCAGTCTTTAGCCCTGGCAGGACATGTTTGGGATGAGAGTCCTGTTGCACTTCCCACACAGTCTGATACCACATAGCATAGCGAGGGAATGCAAAAAAGAACCCAAACCAAGAGTTTTAAATGCTGGTTTTGACAACTATTCCCTCTAGACATCTGGACCTAAGCCTCTGAAGGCACAGTCTCCCTGTGCAGGCAACTAAGGAAACCTTGTTTTCTTATGTTGACCCTTCAGGTAGATGCTTCCATCCCTTTTTTCGTGAAGTCACTCTTTGGCTGCCAGTTCTGCACTGAGAAAGTGAAGGGCAGCAACTTCCAGAGCACCTTCCTACAGGCAAAATTATGACATTTCTTTCAAAATCAACCCCCTCTCTTAATAGATGAAAAAAACCTTCAAGAAGAACTTTGAAATGGTAACAGAAGCATCCTGTGCTATGTGTGATCCTACTACATACTACTGCGTTACTGCTGGAAAACCCACCAACACAGCACACTAGCAAGAGACAACCAGCACAGCAACAGCAGAAGTTCACCCAAGTGATTTTCCAAAATGGGAAAAGCGATGTGAAAATCCTTCAGACCCATGTGTGCTTCAGGGCAAATCTGAGGACTTCACAGCTGGAACCTTCCATTCTGACTTCCTGCAGCCAGGGTTAATTAGTTCAAGCTTGATAAATCCCCTTATCTAAATGGCTCTGCAGAGACAGGCAAAGAACATGAAATCAAAAGGAGAAAAGCAATAATTCTTGCAGCATGGTTTTCCACCTCTGGAGCAAGGAGTAGGAGAAGCAGGCAGTGCCAGAAAAGCTGTGTGACAGCACACATCTGACTGAAAGACCAAGGATGTGCTGAAGAAAAGGGCATAAGCCCTTTTTATCTGAAAGAAGCAACGGAAGGCAGTGCTGGGACTATCTGGGAGATGCGTGCTTGGAAACACCAAAAAAAGGAAGAGCAGTGCATTGGGCTGGTGTCAGGGACCTGTGCTCCATCCTGAGCGCTGCAGAGAGGGCACTGGCCTCTGTTTCACAATCTATTTAAAAGATAGTATCAACTTCCTCTGGAAAAGGCTTAGATCTTCTGGATGGAAAGCACTCCCTAATAACTTGGTATTGTTACTATTTAGCCCTTCACGTGCCCATCTGTTCAGCCAACTTTCATCTTACAAATATGAACAAACTCATGTGAATTACTACAGGAGGGAAGGGCAATGACTGACAAGAGAGGGCAGAGACTCCATGTCTCAAAGCCAGCACCAGTGGCAGAACGATTTGGGTGCAACCTGAAGGATCCCAAATTAAGGCCAGACCCGGTTTTGATAAATAGTAGCAGCACAAGGCTATTTATTTTAGATTTATAATTTAAAATTTGCCAAGGTCATGCAAGACATATTAAGGGCAATGCTATATACTATATGCTAAGAGGCAAAGGACAGTGCTCTCTCTCTGCAAGGCAGAGCCGTGACCCCGTTGGTGACAGAAATGAAGCAGTGACCCTGAGCTGAGGCCAGTGAAGTTCCACTTCAGACATAAAGGGAACCAACAGAAAGTACGTGCTCCAGGATGTGTACTGGAAAAACACCCAGACAGTGACCTACAAGGTAAGTGCCCAGAAAAGCTGTAGCTGCCTCATCCCTGGAGGGGTTCAAGGCCAGGCTGGACAGAGCTTAGAGCAACCTGGACCGGTGGGAGATGTCTCTGACGATGGCAGGAGATTGGTACCAGATGATCTTTGAAGGCCCTTCCAATCCAAACCAATCTATGAGTCTATGATAAGTGGATCACAAGCCTCAATGAAACCCTGAAGCTCTCCATTAGATATCTCAGACTTTCTTCAAGCAGACAGTAACCCAAGAGCTGAACCACTGTGAACACAGGACACTTTCTGTGCTTATGGTATTTCAACCCCAGGTGTTTATTCAGCATTCCTGTAAACCATAAATTGCACACATTAACTGCATATTTTGTAAAGTGGCCTTGAGTGACAGGCCAAAACCATTAGCTCAGTTTCATTTCTCAATGTGGACCCTTTTGTATCAAGGTGCCCAATGAAAGACCTTCTCCTGCTGACTGAAAATCAAAAGTAAAGTCTTGATCTTAAAGGCAGAACATTTCATCTCTCCTCCACGAATCCACTCAGCAGATTGGCAGGGAGGTAAAAAGACTAAGGAACGTGAAGAATTTTACATCAAAAATATGGAAAAATACTTTCAAAGCTGAGACAAGATGAGAGATTAGATTTCTCCATTCCATGAAGCTCTGTTCCCTTGGTGCCCACGACTACAAACCAGTCCAAGGCAATTTAGATCCAGTCTGGTGCTCTTTTATGACTCCTGGTTCACCTGGAATTTTGGGGGAGTGGGTGTAACTTTTGAAGGGAACCTTCTACACCATGGGAACTGCAGGAAGCCAGCTCTACTAGCCTTCTGGTAGGTGATCCTTTATGGTTTGTAACAGCAGCATCCCACTGCTGTACCTAATTCTGCAAAGTTTCAGAAAAAAGAGAAACACTCACTGAAACTTTCACACCTCCTTTCAGTGATCCACCTAGAAAACCCTAAAGACAGGCATAAGATTCTCTGCAGAGAATCTCTTCAGACAGACAGCTATGACACCTGACTAGAAACATGGCAGATATGGGATGTGATTTAAGTAAGGTAAAAATATATTAATGGGAAATAACATGTTGTGTATAGGGAAGTGGTCGAAGGAACAGGAAAAGGAACAGGAACAAGAACAGGAACAGGAACAGGTATAGGAATAGGACTCATCCCTGGAGGTATTTATGAGTTGGGAAGACATACAGCTTGGTTTAGGGATGGTTCTTGTCAGAGTCGTGCTGATGGTTGGACTCATTGATCTAAACTGTCCCTTCCAACATGAGCAACTCTATGATTCCATGATTCTATGAATAGTAATAATACAAAAGGTGGTTTACCCAATAAGGACAGGACAGCTGCACAAACAGAAGGATGCTGCATGAGAGACTGAATCTCCATATTCTTTACCAGATGGAGGAATTTCTTATTCGGGGGTAGAGTCAGAAGCTCCTGGTAATGCAAATGGCCCTTCTCAGGAGAGGTCTCCCTTTTTTGCTCTCGTGCAGGTAGTATGACTTGGCTCAGCCTAGGCTTTTACCTGAAGCTCTCCAGAAGGACCTCCTAGTCAAGGAGCAGGACTGGGTATGGAAATGATTCAGAGAAAGTGTAGAGGAGGCAGAGGAGCATCCAGCACATCTGGTACCAATTCCATACCACTGATGCCCACCTGATTTGCTGAACGCTTGCATGCACTGTGCTACAGCAGCTCAGATACCCAAGGAGAAGACTTGGCAAATGACACGACACTCATAGTGCTCATGAACTAGGCTAAAATGTTTTTGTAAGGGAGGACTGTGAGCTCTTTTCTTCAACATGGTGATAGATAAAACCAGGGAAACTTTCATTATGAATTTCAGTTAGTTAAATATGGGCAAAGAAAGGAATGCACTGGCTCATGGCATCAGAGGTCCTGCTCTCATGAGCTAGCAGAGCTGAGATTGCAGATCTCACATGAAAAACCTGCTGTGACATTTCTTCTCCAAAAAAAAGCTTTGAGCTAATGACAGGCTGAGAGTCTTGTGAGGTTCTTGCCAACTCAAGAGAAGGCTGCAGGGAGATCTTACAGCAGCCTCCCAGTTCCTGAAGGGGCCTACAAGGAAAGTTGGGGAGGGATTATTTGCAAGGGCATGGAGTGACAGGACAAGGGACAATGGTTTTAAACTACAGCAGAGCAGGTTTAGTGAGATATTAGGAAGAACTTCTGCCCCATAAGGGTGGTGAGACACTGGCACAGGTTTCTCAGAGAGGTGGTGGAGGCTCCATCCCTGGAGATATTCAAGGCCAGGTTTGATGAAGCTCTGAGCAACCTCACCTAGTCCAAGATGTCCCTGCTCACTGCAGGGTGCTTGGACTAGATGGCCTTTGAAGATCCCTACCAATCCAACACTTTCTATGATTCTAACAGCAGCACAACATGAAGCAGTACACAGGACAGACTTGAAGTTCAGCCTGGAAATGGGGTTTTTCAAACTAATTGCTGACACACACATTAATCTAAAAGGAAAAACCTCAAGCTGATGGTGAAGGTCTGAGGTTGAAGGACAGGACTCATCTGCTCAACAGTACCTGAAGTGACTTTAACAAGCAGCAGAAATAAGAACAATAAGGAGTTCTTGGTCCATGGGAATGTGTAATATGACTGAGAAATCATTTAACTGAAATAACTTTAATGAAGAACCAACATCAATTCTTATGTGTTCCTGAAGACACTAGGTTGAGACTGTGTTGGGACAACACCCAAAATGTCTTCAACTTGTCATCAGTGACCATAATTCAAACCTTTCTCCTGGACTTTGCAATGACATTTGAAAGTTTTTGGGAATAGGGTGGTCAACATTCAATTTCTATGAAACCAGGACTGGCCAGATATAGAGCAGGGTGGGAGGGGTCCATTTTTATCTTTGATTATCCAAGCACAGATCAAAGGCTCTGCAATACAGTAACACTCTGAGGGCTTTTGATAGTGAAAGGATGTTTGTCCGGTCACCATAGAGAAAGCAATGTAAAACATCCTGTCCATAGTACGATAAGGTATCAGGATGAGAAGTGGAGACAGGGCTCTGGGGGGAGGCAGTGAGAACCCATTTGTTTAAATGACTTGTGCAAGTTTGGCAGAGCTGAGATATTAATTATTTCAGCAGAAGTTAGAGCCTGCTCAGAATTAAGGCCAAGCAGACATCTGAAGAGGAAACATCCTGTGCACCAGGCCGGGTGATCAGTGCACATTTGATAGCAACACACTGTGTGGGCTGGATATCTCCATTTCTGGCAGAGGAGAAGTATGTCTGAAATGAAGAAGCATGTGTCTCCCCTCCAAGAGGCAGAGGGTCAAAGTTGTTATGGGAGTCCAGATCAATGTTCATTGTCCCCATGTGTGTTAGAGACTTTTCTTTTCCCAAACACTTCACAGAGAGTTGCAGCTAATCACCTTTGAATCATTTCACAAGATGGTAGCAAGCTAGGACACTATATAGTGAGTTATTATGGAAATTCCCCTTTCATATTGACTACTGAATATTCAACATGAATATTAACATTCATACTTCATCTTTTGAGCATGGTTCTCCACTGGTGAAGCAGGCACAAGGTGGGAAAATACCTCAAGTAAGCTCAAACTGGAGTCTATTAGACACCAAAGTGAATCTGAAGTTCCTTTCCCTGATTTTTGTCTTGTTGCAATCTACCACCAACTCCTCATCAAAGGCACGTGAAATTGCAGCTCACATCTTACACTCTGCTTGTGTTACTTAAATGACCCAAAACACCCCAACTCTCAATGACACAAAGACACAAGTTTCGAGGTTCCAGCACTCTCTGCTCACCTTCCACCTTCTGAACACGGAGAACCAAGCTCATGTGCCACTGTAGGGACGAGCTAATCCCTGCTGCCCTGTGGCACAGCTTCTGGAGCAGAGCCAGAGAACTGGAGCTCAGCATGGGCACTGGGCAGCTGCTGCTAGTCCACTGCCTGCATGGTGCAAGGGACTAACCAATGCAGGGACTCAGTAAGCAGCAGGTCTTCTTCAAGGAGTGCAAATGAACACACATGCTCACCCCAGTGACTAACCTCAGCAGCTTTCCTGTGGTCATCCTCATTGTCCAGCATGCGGACATCCACGCCGAGGCAGCGGAGGTAGCGCCCAAGGCCTTGCAGCATGTTATCACAGACCACACTGAACTCCTTGGGGGAGATGGGAGCAGGGGGACGCGGACTCTCCTTGTCACATCCCTTGCATTGCTACAGAAAGGCAAGAGATCTGTAAGCAGTAGAACAGAAAGTGGATTTCCAGCACATCTGAGTTTTGCCTCCCTGCATTCACACACCATGACAAACTGAACTGTCCACTACCTCCTGTGTTAGAGCTTCCCCCATGCTTTGCAACACCTCTAGCTCCTCCTTTGTGTCTTTCTACGTCACACATCTCCCAACTGGGCACACAATGGGGCTAATTCTGAAGTAGCCACTCACTCACTGGCCAGCCAAACTGACAACTGAAGCCTTTCTCTGGAGAAACACCAACCTGGCCTTCTGTGCCCTACACACACATTGGTTTTCTTGAAGTCACTGCCATTCCTTCATCAAATTAGACTGTAAACGATTCACATGTGTCAAAGTTATGATTTGGGAAGGGACAGAGGGAGAATGAGGTAGACAAAGCAACCACGTCAGCTTTGTTATCTTGGGAAGTTTAAAAATAGGCAGTGCCTGAATTCTGTTTATTTTATTTCAAATGTCTGCTGTTGGGGGAGTTCCTGCATTTGGAAGCTTTGTCACTGGGAGGCTCCCCAAAGTACAATAGCTAAATTTAAGGAGAAGGGAAGTTATTGAGGAACCTGACATGTTCAGCTTTGCCTTCAGGAACTTGAATCGGCTGGGACATGGCCACCAGCTCTGTGCTGCTGTCATTGGAAGAAGAGTTCCTGCAGCATTGCAGATGGGCTCTTCAGGAGCTGGCTCAGGCCTGGAAATGCTGGGACATCCCATGGGGATATACTCAACTGACGAGGGCAGGGAACTCGGGTCTGAGAGCTCAGCATGTGTGATGCTGCATCTCCCCAAAGCTGACACATGCACTCAAAGCTCTACAGCACTGGGCAGATTGGACCTTGGTGGGTGCAGCTGGGCCACCAGGGTGCTGTGGTAATGGATCAAGCTGAGCTTTCGACTCTGGAAGACACTAACCCTGTGCTGCTGCTGCTGCTGCTGTTCAAACAGATGTAAGGGAACAGCAGCTGGTTCTTAGCTGGTGTTTATTCAATGGCCAGCAATGTCAGATGTAGCTTTTTTCTCACGTTTCATGCCAGCAGAGAGCAAAACGCTTATAAAGGAGAATAGTGTCATTAGCCCCACTTCAGAGAGCAGGCCAGGAAATGCTGGGAACGAGAGCTTGGAGGCAGCAGGAAGCAGAGTCAGGATCAGCATGCTTTTTTGAGTCCCAGTCCAGGTTTTACCAACTGCCTCTCAGTAAATGAATCTGACTGTACAGAACACAGAGATGACCTGTGAGTTCACAAGGTAATTCAAGCCTGAAGTACTTACTTTTCCCAGATCTGCTGTAACATACAATATTCCCAGGAATGGGGAGTGCTCAGGGAACTACTGAGCAGCTTTGTGTTACCTGACTAAGACTAATGGGATGCTGCCCACTTACACACACTTGATAATGAAGATCCTGTAAAGGTGGCTACAATCAATAGAATCTCAGTCCAATTATGGAAGGTAGCATTGACTTCAGGAGCTAAACACACCTTCAGGACTACTCAGAAGGATACTCAGCCATTATGTGTCTTCTAATTAATAAATAAAAATGTTTTTTTGCTACTGTTCTCATTGGTGTAGGAAAAAGGAGGGCTGCATCTTAGAAGTAAATCTTTATTACTAAGAGAGGGATGGTCATATTAGAAGTTACTTAAACATAGGCACACAGCTCCATGTTATGACTGGTGGAGTTCTAAGGCTCTGCCATGGCACACACTGCACAGTCATGAAGCACATGGTGGTGGGCAGGGAGACAGAGACATGCCAGCAGCACAAAGACTTTTTTGATCAATTGTTTTGAAATTTGACGACTTGTCCTCTGGACCCTATGAAGGAGGCAGCCCTGATGAGAAACCAAAATGTAGAAGCTAAGATAAAAGTACTAATACCTGAAAGGGTCTAAAAAAAGCTGGGAAGGGATTGCTTGCAAGGGCATGAAGTGAAAGAACAAGGAGCAATGGTTTAAACTAGAACAGGGCAGGTTTAGATTAGACATTAGGAAGAAGTTCTTCCCATGAGGGTGATGAGACACTGGCACAGGTTGCTCAGAGAGGTGACAGAGGCCCCATTCCTGGAGAGATTTAAGGCCACGCTTGATGAGGCTCTGAGCAACCTCATCTAGTGCAAGGTGTCCTTGCTCACTGCAGAGGTGATGGACTAGATGGCCTTTATAGGTCTTTTCCAACCCAACATATCTATGATTCTTTGAAAAGCAAAATTGAGGAATTCAGTTTTGAAACCCCACTGATGCTACACCTAAGCCTACAACACAGAAGGAGCATTTCTGCCAGCAAGGTTGGTTGGATTCTGCCCCACAAATCTAAACCACCATCTTGTAAAGACAAATAAAGCTAAAATTGCAGGGAAAACTGACCCAAGGCTCACAGAGAAGAAAGCCCATCTTACCAGAGAAGGGGTGGGGCTAGGAGGATGTTTCTGCAATAGTCCTGAGAACAGCCTACATGCCACGCATAGCTAATTGCGTGGCTGAAAGACAAGGCAACATATGATTTACAGGGGTCTTGAGCAACATGCAGCTCTTTGAAGATGTTTACAAACCTGTCCAGAAGGTGATGGTACTTCTTGTTTATTCAGCTGCTTTTTTGCCCTGGGTTTTTGGCTTGGTTTTTCTGTCAGACTCTCAGTCAGGTCTGAACTCAGACCAAAGCTTGCTGGATCTTTGCGTAGTCTCTCATAGATCTCCAGCAAGCAGTACGCATCTGAAGCTGAAAAAAAATGGAATATGAGCCTTAGCTGGTTTTATTCATAAGGAAAAGAGAAGCTTTCCTGATGCAAGGAAGAGCTCTTGTCTAAGTGCCACTGAACAGAAACAACCCGCAAAGCTCCAGGTTACCAGGGTCATATTCTACACTCTCATTGATTCAGTGAGCATCCTACCCCTGTATATGGTCACAGAGCCACCACAGAGGAGCTCAAAAAGCAATAGGCCCTCTGCTGTCTCTAACATAATGCAAATTGCAGTGTGCTTCTTCAAACCACCACATACGATAGCTTCAACTAGCCCATGTTACTTGCCATTGTTAGTGAGCAGTGGCTTGCCCACGGTTTATTACGGTATCTCAGCTATGGGGAGGGAACTTCCCCATTAGATGGAATATCTTAAAAAGTAATCACCAAGCTCTTTGCAACTGCCTGCCCACACGCACTGCCATGCAGCTTGTTCCCTGCAACGGGAACTGTCAAAGTCTCTGAGCAAGTTTTACAAGTCCTAGTGATTAACTCTTGTGGGAACTGTGTCAGCTTCAAGGATAGCTGAATTTAACAGAGGGGTGGTTCACTCCACTAGATTGTCCTTCAATGCCTCAGGAAAAGGTAGACCCAGACTTCTGACTCTGGGCTAACCAGCAATAAATTCCATCAGACCCTCCATAGTACCAGCTCTGTGCTGCAGACTCAGACATCACATCTATCCATTTTTAACCCTGCTTTTACAAGCACTTCACAAATGAAAACAGCACTTGCCTCCCAAAAAGGCTGAGAAATGAGGCAGAAGGTAATGGACTTTCTTCCTTTCAGCTACCGAAAAGAATTTCCACTGAGGTGATGTTTCATCAGACAAAATCAGCAAAGAACAGGAATTCTTTTATAATGGAAATAATGAATCACTGGACAGTTTAAACATCAACTATCAAAGCCATCTCTGCAAGAGGACAAACATGACATGTGCTGGCTTCTCTGGACAGGAACTAATCTGCAACGCCATTGTCTTCCTTTCCTACTTAACAACTTTCCTGACAACAGATGACAAACACAACCTTCAACAGGTAATCTGTAGCCTCTTTCAACAGAGTGGGTACCAGACCTGCATAGAGGATCTGTTCTTCCCGTAGAGGCCTTTTCTCCCAGTTAGAGAGCTGCTCTGTTTTATCCAGAGGCTTCCCCAGCACATGGTGCACCAACAGGCTGAGTCCTTTCTCTGGCTGCCTGAACCCTCCATCCTCATAGCTGTCCTCCGGAGACAGTAAATCGACTTTAAAGCCACCCTTCTTCCAGTCAGTATAATTCTTCTGCAACTGAGAGAAAGAAAAAGATATATAACATATTGTTATAAAACAGCTTCTACAAAAGCTCCTGTTCTAGTGGGTGGGGCTGCACAGCAACCCTATCATTTTTATCTCTTCCCTGGCATATGAAATCCCGTTGTCTCAGACAAGGGCTGGGATGGCATTAGAGATATATGGCGTCTGGTTATTTGTTTAACAAACACACTTGCTGGAAAGAAATCTGTTCCATAGCCATGGAAGGAAAAAAGAAGTGGATATTGCACAGTATTGCATCAGAGCAATGGGGCCATGATGGACTCTGCAGAGGATTGCAGGGTGCTCCACCATGAGGCTGCTGGACACCAACTCAATGGCACCAGTAGCTGAGCACCTTTCTCCTAGTTTTCCTGGCGAGAAAAGAGATTCCTGTAAAAAATGGGCCTTCCAGTAGTTGTCATTTCTCAGGTTTAACTGAAGCAATGCCTGTTGACAGATACCTTGGGCCCTACAGCACTTCCCTGCAGCTATCTGTCCCAAACATCTGGGTTCACCCTAACCCACAGTTTTAAGCATACTCTGAAAATTTTACCCATTAAAATGGTAGTGCTTAACATCTCTGCACACTGCTGAGAACTCCCGTGAGCTCACCAGAGACAGCTGTGCTTCAGCTGAACACAAATTCCTCTGCTGAACCCACCAGCAGCCCTTCCAAAATATTATGAGAGCTCTACAAATCATTAACTCCATAATATCTGCTTCAATGCTGCACAGTCTTGGAATATCAGAGTTTCTTTGACTCTTACTGAGCTCAAGTCTGACTTGTGCTGAGAAATGGCATCCTGGATGAATGAAGCTGTATCTCCATTTCAATTGCTTTTCATATCACATCATATTATCCTCAAAATCACAAGTGGAAAATGTCCATTTGTTCACTTAGCCATCTCCCAGCCAATACAAAAAAACAATGTAGTTATCTGTGAGCACAATGCAGACAACTAAATTTTCCTTATTTTCAGGTGTCCATCCTTACTTGTTTGTCTACTTTGAGAAGGTCCACCACGCCTCGTGCTTGCTTATCCATATCTTTCATAGCAGACCATGTGGCTGCAAGGCTGTTAAGGTCTCCAGACATTCCATAACCTGTTGAAAAAAGAATTCCAAATTACACAGGAGAAATAAAAACGCAAATCATAGCCAATGCTCTGTAGCTTTTTCTAGTTCTGAGTCACGATGCTGCCAACATACATATAGACAGTGGTGAAGAGACTGTTCAGATAGGGAACAAGGCAGACTCCTGTCTCTCCCGTTCCTAAGAGATACTCTTGCAGATCAAGATTGAGAAAGAAGATATGGATGAAAAATGATAAACTTCAACTCAATTTACTTATAATCTGCTCTGGCAGTGAAAGACAATTATAAATTTGAACTCCAGGTTTAACAACTCCTGCCAAAAGACTCCAAGAGAATGTAAAACCAGGCATGGTAATCCACTGCACTCTGATGGGCAGCAGGGTGGCCTAGGGAAAGGGCTAGCATATCCAGAAAGCTCTGTGTGACAGATTTTCCTAGACTACTTCAGGGTGGGTGAAACTTGGTGCTTTATATGGAACAAAGGCAATCCCAAGCCAGAGAGGAGAGGCTAAATCAGAAATCTTGGGTCTGGCCTGAAATGGGGAAATATTTCTATCATTACAGTGGTCATCCTCCTTCCTGGCATGGCAGTACTTGATAATTGGAGCTACAAAAGCTAATTCCATGGTAAGTGTATCAAGGGAAAAGAGAATGACAACTGCAAGACCTGGGAATTACACTAAATAAGCTGAGTAAAGATCTGAGGTAGGGAGATGAGATGCCTGTTACCTAATTTAATGATGGCTGCATCTGAGTAGAGCATCTGGATGAAATGGGGAAGCCTCTCCTTCTCTTCTTCAGTCTCAGCTTGTTCAAGGAGCCGTGGCAGGTCCAGCAGGAACACCTCATCCTTCAGAGCAAGTTGAAGAAGGGAGACACGGGGCTTCCCCACTGAGCCAAATAAAGGTTTCCACTCCATGTCAATGCCAACAACCTGACCAGGCTGCAACACAGACACAAGCCACCTTCACTTAAGAGACAGTCTACATGCGAATAGGACAGAGACCGACACAAGCATTTCCTTTTCACCTCTCTGCTACTGTGCAAAACATCACAGAGAAAAGTAACTTTCACAGCACAATTGAGTCTCACTGTGGGGACATTTCCTTGCACAGTGACTCCCATTCGGACAAACCTAAAGGAAGCTGCTGTCCTTGACTTGGGGAGGGAGAGGTTTGCAGTGGCCCACATAAAACCTGTGTACCAGTCTCCTGTGAAATTTTTGCTCCTTGACCCAGCAAAGTAAATACCAAAGTAAATACTCACCTGCAGCACCTTCTCCCAGCACTGCAGTGTCTCCTCCCATGTCTGCATGAAGTGAATATTTGCCCGTGGAATAGGAAGCTGATAATAATCCTTCTTCTTACTCTCTTCACAACTGTCTGCTTTCACAGCCTCTTCTACCCTGCACAGAACAAGAAGCAACAGCTTCATGATAGGCAGTGAGAGGAAATCTTGGACTGGAGGAACATCAGGAAGGCTTGAGCCCCTCTTTTCACCCTGGCTGTCTGTTTCCCACTGTCACTCAATTCCTTCTCTTGCTCTCCCTTTCCTTACTTTCCCTGTAATCTCAGTCTGTTTCCTCTTGACTCACCTTCTCCTTCTGTTCCTGCCACAGAAATGGCACTGCATCCAAGCCCCCACTGTGCAGGTGCCTGGTAGCCACTGCAAAAAATGCTCAAACCCAATCTCTTGACGCAGTTGAGTCCCAGGCCCTGTCCCCAGTGCTCAACTCTTTCCCAAAACTGATACAACTTGAATGACAAAGTTGGGCAATTGTTTCCATATTCAGACATAACGCATTTTTGATCTACTGCTTTTTGCCCTTCAGGTAAAGATGAAAGTCTGCAAGCTCCCATAAGAGAGAAGCCAGCTTGGACCAGTTCTGTGTCCTAACAGGAGCTCCCCACTTTCCCCCAGAAAAAAAACGGCTCAGAAAGGGCCTCACAGATGGCTCGAGACTAATGTCATACCATCTGGAAATGGGTAAATATGCACAACGGCTTTGGAAGGACTCATGGTCTTCCTCTTGCCATCCAGCATCTTCTCCTCCATCCCCACCCTGTAAAATGTCCACAAAGGCCACACAAGAATACCTGTCCCACACTGCACAGGGATGAACTGAGAAAAGTTTAGAAAAAATGTTACAAAATCTTCTATAATTAAGGGAAAACAGCCAGTTAACCCATGGAGTGAGCACCCTGCTTGTGCTGCTTCAGACCACACCACACAGAGAAATGCAGTATTCTCTGTATTAATCCCCTGGGAATGTTGGGAGATGCCAGCAGAACTGAGCTAACAGATTTCCTAAGACAGGATCTTACACAGCACATTTTCTCTTCAAAAGGCTGCAGTCCCTCGAAATGGCCTCACAACTGGGAGGTCAGCACATTGTGATGGTGTCTCAGCCAGATGATGCAATCCGAGGAAAGAAACTAATAAAAAATATCCAGCTATTTTGGAGATATCACAAATTTTTGGACAGCCTCTTTCCCAGAGAGACTTGAAACGGTTTATTATTTGAGAAAATATTTACTAACCTAATGTTTAGGGGACTGTGTGACTAATTTTGTAGCACAGCAGCTTTCACTGTACAAACACTCTTTTCCGTGGGTTTGTGGGCACGGGGGAAGTAAATATTTGTGTAAAATATTTAATGAAGGTGTGTAGTCTCAGGTCTTCAGGAGTATTTTCACCCGCAGAGCTCAGGAGCCACAAGTGGCAGAGACAGTGTCATTTACACACTGGTGCCACCCCGTGTGAACACCCTCCTTGGGAACATGCTGCTTTGTCAGCTCCATAAAAATGACAAACTGTTTTATTAGATTCTGTGGCTCTGCTGATTTTAGAGCAGCTACTGCAGCAGGTATCCAGCCTGGGTGACTAAATCAAGGCACAAAGGGTTTTGCTTATCTGTCACATCTCCTCCTGAATGGTAGAGCCATCCACATGACTCCACTCCACCTCCAGCTTCCCTGCAGCAGAGATGGATTCATGATTTGTGTCTTCCTAGAGACAGGGGGTCTGAGACTAAGTCACACTCCTGTTAACCCTCCTGGCTCCCCACAGGTGGCTGATGCAGCTTGAGTCAGGAGGAGGAGGAGGGCAGCTCCGGCAAGGCACCAGAGCTGAGCAGAAGCATGTCCTTGACAGATGAGAGTTTCCTGTGCTGTGAGAAAGCCATGTGCTGTCTGGGGAAGCGTGTCTCTGCAGATGGCGTTTCAAGAGTGATTACATCTGTGTCATATTTTGCGAGGTTACACAGAGCTTGAACATGAACTTGTGCAGATCTGCAGCAGGAGAAAGATCAGACCCACGAAGCCCAGCACATGAGCCATCCAAGGCTCCCAAAATCATCAGCATTAAAAAATAAACCTACAACACATTCTCAATCACCTTCAGCATAATTCAAGTTAGTCCCATTTGTGCTCCAAAACCAGGGGATTGAGTTATGCATGCCTGTCTCCAAGGAGACATTCAAGGCCAAACTTGGTAAGACTTTGATTCTATCTTCTCAAGAACTATCTTCTCAAGAAGGCCCAGCACACAATCCCTAGAATCAGAACTACAAAGCCCCAGTGTTCCTCCAGATCTAGTGTGCAGTTCCTAAATGTGCTTTCCTGAATTTTAAACCTCTTTCCAACTGCTTTATCTCTACACAGCGCAGAACATGGCCACCTTCTTCCCTCCACCTTACCCTCTGCTCCTCTGACACCTGCAGGTTCACAAAGTCTTTACTGGGTCTGTTTGCGTGGTTCTGTGCACTTGAAATCAAGGGGAATAATATAAGGGGAAGGAAAGGATACGGAGCTCACATGGTACATTGGTGCTGGTGCTGGGTTTTATCCCAAATTCAGTTAATGCAACTCTTCCAGAATCTGACCCCAAATATCCAAACTTCCCATCCAAACTTTGGATGAGGTAAAAATTACAGATTGGCATAAAAAATGGCTTATTAGCTGTCAAAGGAGGAAGAAGAGAAATGCAATCAGAAAAAATTAAGGTACTTTAAAATTACTTTCTTGGGTGTAAGTCTCCTAAAAGGCACTAAACCAGGCTGGAGTACAGTGGGAGATGCAGAGTGTACAGAAAACTATGACAGACATGTAATCAGCTCAGTAAAATACATGCATATTCAAGATCCTCCCCACATAATTTCATTTGGGCTGATGATTTGGCAAAGGGAAGATCCCTCTGCTGCACAATGAAATCTCATAAGGCTTCTAAGTGATCAGAAGGGACTTTAAAGTGTACCTTTTACAGACATTTCCATTAGCTTTTATGAGAAGCAAATACAGCAGGTACATGGCTGTGATGAGATCTGAGTAAATAGAGGAAGTTTTTACAAAATTATCTTCCCAAGGAAGCATTATGGCAGATTATTTTAAGCAAATATGCAGGCCTTGGATGATAAGTAATCTACAAGGAAAAGGCACAAAACAGAGTATTTACCTCTCTTGGATCTGAAGCTTTTGAAGCTCCTCAGCCACTTTAGAAGGCAGCATCTCCTTGGGCATATTGCAGCGTTGTGCCCATCTTGCTGCTGACTCTAGATCACTGTATCTTATCAGCAACTGGATCAGGTGCCCTTGAAGCCATCGATTCTCTCCCACTGTGCTCTGCAGAGTCCAGGGAGAAGAAAGACTGTTAGTGCAATACCTATCATAGGAGCTCCTGCCCCCTCCCACACCCCCAGGGATCCTTTTTGCATTCTCCTGAAGAAGTGCAGAAAGGACCAAGAATTCCACAGTGATGCTGCGCTTCCCTGCCTAGAGATGAGCACATGGTTTAACTGCAAGCTACTCAGGGTACTGGGGTGCCCTTGCCAGCACAGCTGCTTGCTCAGGGAGTGTCCCTCTGCAGGGGCAGCACTGAGAAACAAGGGTAAAACAAGGCAGTTTATGGTATGATTGGTGACCAGTGTATTACATGTTCAGATACTGATTATATCAAGCCAAATGAGAACCACAGACTGACAGACAGTAAAGGCCTTTGGGCTTGTTAGGCAGGTAATCACGGCATGACAGAATGTGTTGGACTGAAAGGGACTCCTAAAGGCCATCTAGTCCAACCCCCCTACAGTGAGCAGGGACGTCATGTTGCTCAGAACCTTATCAAGCCTGGACTTCAGTGTCTCCAAGGTGCCTCCAGCACATCAACGGCACCTTCAGAATTACATAAGAGATAATATTTTGGACCAGGCTGGTCTCACTTTGTGCCAGTACATCGCTCTGAAGTAATGCTGTGACCTGATGTCCCGGGAGAGGCACTAGAACCACAGCACACTGCCCACCCTGACATGAGGGAGCTTCTTTTGGCAATGGCAGGGCAGATAAACAGACCCTGAAGAGCTCCCATCATGACAACTGGAGTAACCAAAGCCCTTTTTGTCATATTCACCCTCTTGGCTGGTGTCCTCTAAGGGACTGTGGCACAGCAGCTGTAAGCAAAACATGAACATGGTGACTTTCTTGCTCTCAACAATGCTCTGAAATGAGGGTGTAGCCAGGAAGTGTCATGCTCTTCTCCCAAGGACAGGCCATGGGACAAGAGGAAACGGCCTCATGTTGCACCAGGGGAGGGTTAGGATGGATATTAGGAAAAATGTTTACATGGAAAGGGTTATTAAGCATTGGAACAGGCTCCCCAGGGAAGGGGCTGAGACAACATCAATGGAGGTATTTAAGAGATGAGCAGACACAGAGATTAGAGATAAGGTTTAGGGATGATTCTTGTCAGAACCCATCAGTTGGGTTGATGTTTGGACTCTATGGTCTGAAAGGTCCTTTCCAGCTTAGGCCATTCAATGATTCTGTGGTTCTATTACATCAACACTGTCACAACACAAGGGTAGGAATGACTTTCTCCTTCTGCCTAGCCAACACACCCAGGTCCCACAGCATCAAGAGCAGCAGCTCCCTCATCTTCCCAGACAGATTTACTCATGGGTCTGCCTTAGAAGCAAGCATTATCAAGAAAACTTAATTGCTAAACCAAGTTGGTGGCTCAAGATCTGTAACTCTGTGGCTATATTGCTATATTTTTCAATGCAGTAAAAGGCCCACATCCACACTTAAAAGTCCATTCTTGCCCTCCTCTCTCCCTCACCACCCTTTGAGCAGTGGGTGCAGCGGCAGAGTCCACCCCTGGTCCTGACATCCCCTTGCTCCTTCTGCACTGCCTGTATCAGCACAGCCTGGGGTGGGAACTGGGCACTTGGCCTCATTCCTTACATTCCTGCAGTAAATAAAAGGTGAGGAGTTGTCTTCAAAGCAGACACCCTGCACAGAAAGATCAGGAAACTAAACCTGTTGATGGCCCCAAGGTAAAAGGGAAATAAAAATACAAAGTAAAAAATAATAAAAAAAACCCCAATCCAACCCACTGAGGTGTGGAAGGGGTGGGGGACTTGGCAGAGAAGTCACAGAGAAGTTTGGCATCCCAGGTAGCACACAGGAGAAGCCAGTCTACTCAAAAAAAGTGCTGCCTCAGCACTAAGTCTGCACCCCTGGGGCTTAGCCAAATGCCAAACCACATTTCTTCTCATGAGTATGTGGAAGAATATTTTTCCTGCTGCTCCCAGGAGGCTGGTGGCAGAGTGTCAGCGGGATGGGGGGCCAGCAGCCAACTGGGGAGAGAAGCAGGAGAGGGATCCACAAGAAGGGGCAGAGCAGGAACAGAGAAGCTCTCAGATTAATACTTCTTGCACTCCACATTTCCTCTCAAATCCTTCCCCCAACCATGCCAGCTCAGACACTTTGTCTGCCTCTCACATCTCTGCATTGTGCAACTGAGCTCAGACAAGCACCTAACATGGGAAGGGGAATAACTCCTTCTGTCACATTTACCAAGCCAGTACGCAGAGTCCTTCCTGAAAAGAACATATTTTCTTAGTAACATCAGAGAGCAATTTTCTCTTCAACTTTTCTTGTGTCCTTCCTATTGTCTTTCTGCCTTTTTTCTCGAACACAAAAGTCTTTGGGGTTGGATGTCTCTAAAGTTCACCCAAAGTAAATTCTTAATAAATCTTATTGTGTCAGCTTTATTTCTGGAAATAATGAGGTGCAGATTTAATTTTTTTTTATTTTAATGATAACAGATTTTTTCTTTCAACCACAGAAACAAATCTGGGAAGAAGGTTAATCTCTCCAGAGATATTACATCTTGCATTCTGAAATGGAAAATAGCTTTGTTTGGTTTTTACTTAAAAACACCCCAACATTGCTCTACAGGGGAAAGGCTTCCACCACAACGGCTTTGCAAGCAGCAGGAATGTGGAAATTTTGGCCCAGAAGATGTGGCCACAGATGGAGAGACAGGGATGACATTTTATGTGTTTTGTTTTCAGTAAGTGAACACTTTTCAAGAGGAAGCTGGCACAGTCATTCCCATCACCATCAGCAACACCTCTGAGCAGGGAAAGATTATATAGACCATGAGGCTTGTTTACATCCCCCTCCGAATTCTAGACATATCACACATTCTTTTATCCAAAGACGCACACAGAAACTCCTGACAGCAGCTGCAACCTGTGATTAAAGCTTTCCAAAATGATTGCTATACATTTACCTACCCATAAATCATGTTCCTGCCCAGCCCAAAGCCTTGCAAGGGCTCACAGCATCCAGCACAGAGCAGACTTGGGATGTCCTGAGCTTAACCCACAGCATCAGCAGTTCCTCCGTTATTATTAATAATTTAGGATTCAGACAGCCAGTATCTTCTCTGAAAGTCACCCTGGCCAGCTCTCCATTACTTTTATCTCTGTGTGTTAAGCTGCATTCCTGTCAGAAACTATTCTTCCCTTTCCCTCAATAACTTCCACTGGAGAGGAAAATTATTCACACCAGTGACACTGGCTATTTGCAGAGTCAGATTTTAATTTAACTTTCGAATGTCTTGGCCCATTTCCCCTGTTCTCAAGCACTTCACGAAACAACAACAAAAAAAATCCTGTTAGAGCAGAGAAAATGTCAAGTAGAATACTTCAGAGCCAACAACTTTAAAAGGGAAAAAAAAAATCACAACCAACTGGCCTTTGAAAGGACAAACTCAGTACAAGCAGCGGAGGACACCAATGGCATTTCTAAATTCCTTGTGGTGCTGTGTGTCCTGTGCAGGTGTCTTCATCTACAGATTCCCTGGGACATCCCTGGCTTCATTGTAAATTTATTTGTTAGTTTGGGGTGGAGATTTCTGGTTTGAAGTTAGCACCATTTGTCCTATACGGAGAGATGCTACAGTTCTGTGTCACCTTTTGGCATGAGACTGGAGCTGACAGCCCAGCGCCAGCTCCAGGGTCGTGGTCTGCTCTGTGAGAGCAGGGGGATCCTGACTTTGGGATCGCCTCCAACTATGGCACTCGGATAAATGATGCCAACTTTGCCCACACTCCCCTCTGAAGAGGATTTCTTGTGAAAGCAGCAGGCCACTCACAAAGCTAGAAGCATGAGAAAGTCCTGCTTTCTCACCACTCAAGCTGTTTTCTCCTCACAGGCTACTCAGATGCACTAATTTATGAACTGCAGAAGAACAGAATAGCCTCCATTCATCTCCCAGTAGAGTGACTTTCAGATAGCAATCAGTGCGTCATTAACAGAGCCACACTTCGGTGTTCTGGAGGCCATTACCACATCAATGGTGGGGAAGTGGGCTTTCTTCTCTCTTTCAACAAAGCTCTGGCAAAGTGGCTCCCTGGGGCATGTTCACACCACCTAGCTCCAGCTTGTGAATCAGGAGACTCGGATTCCCAGCCTCCCCACCAAGGCGGTTCAGAGGAGTCTAACTTGAAGGGATTCAGGCAAAGGCAGTTCTAAAAGCCAGCTTGCTACTCTCTTCCTCACAAGGAGCTCATTGTTCTTGGGCAACTTGGACCAAACTGCTGGCTTGTGATGGGCAGCCAAGACAAACTGGGTGACAAGATGCATCTGACTCCATTTTTGTCTCTGCAGCTCGAGCAATCTCACCAATGTCATTTCTTGTTCAGAAGTCCAGACACCAGTCCCAGACAGCAGAAGAATGTTGAGATCAGTTAGAACTGACCTGTCTGACTGCCCAATGGCTGTCATTCAGTTGACAGGTCAAGTGAAAGGATGACTTCCTCTGCGTTGCCCTTATAAGACCACACAGCACCTAGTTTCACCACCTCAGTAGAAGAGAGATGCTGACAAATAGGAGAGAGTTAAGTAAAGAGCCACTGAGGCCAGAGGGCTAGAGGACATGATGGATAAGGAGAGGCTGAGGGAGCAGGGCTTGTTAATTCCAGGGAAGGCTCGGTTAGGGTATAGAATCAAAGAATGTGTAGAGTTAGAATGGACCTTTAAAAGCCATCTAGTTCAACCCTCTGCAGTAAGGAGGAAAATCTCACACTATACCAGGTCGCTCAGGGCTTCCTCAGGCCTAGCCTCGAATGTTCCCAGGGATGGAGCCTCTACCATATCTCTGGGCAACCTGTGTCAGCATCTCACCAGCAGGAGAATACAGTCATGCCAATTTTTTCATGGGGGGTTATAGAGAAGGTGGAGTCATATCCTTTCAGAAGTTCCAACCAGGCCTCCAGGAGAAAAAAAGTGATATCACAAATGGATAAACAAGGGTCCACAGGGGCTGTGGGACCACCTTCTCTAAGTTAGCCCTGCTTTGAGCAGGTGAGCAAAGAAAAGACCTCCACAGGTTCCCTCAGACTGAAATGAGCTTCCAGTTCTGTGATTAGCTCTGCTCCATGTTCCCCGGCACCAGAACTGGTCCCCACACAGACAGGCAGTTTCTTGCAGCAACTGCTGCTTTCAAGTTCCAAGCACCTCCCAGGTGCAGAACACCCAAGATCTCATCTGCCCAGAATACAGGATGGTCCTGATCATGCTCAACAATACTACATGGAGATCCAAACACATTTCCTGCAATGGGATTCCTTCCAAATTGATGTCAGGAAGCCCCTGAGGGAAGTCATTCATCTTCACCAGATGAAATCATCATGTCTCCAAAATCTGCTCATGCTGCTGCAGATGAGGGAAGGTACAGAGAGGAGGTGAAGAATAAGCTCTGCTTTTACAGTCAGATCTGAAGAGAAAGTATTTCCAAAACATATTACGCAAAAGGTTGAGACATCTTAAAGACACCATTGGACATCCTTCACCTTCCCTCAACTTGCAGAGCCATGTAATTATCTACTGGCAACAGATCTGCTTCTCTGACCACCTCTTGGTTGCTGCCTCAGAGATGAAAGCTCTGCACTCAACATTTTAGTGCAGTGAGGCTGACACAAACATCACCAGATTTCACTTTGGTAGGTGAGCAGAATGCAGACATCAAAACTTCTGGCTTGGGGAAAGTACAAACTGGCCAGAAACTGATGTTTAATGGGGAGGATGTTATACCCTGTACCAAGAGTGCTCTTGAGTGCCCCAGTGAGCAGCCAGCCATACAGTCCGCGGGTGCACGAGGGCATCACAGTATCTCTGAGATGGTAACGCTCAGCACTCACACTTAGTCCTATTCCCTACAGCACACAAATGCAGCCACACTAATGCTATCCTGAAAAATTGGCTTTTACTGTCTGTTCTGGCCTTGGCCAAGGGACCAATCCCCCAGCTCCTCAAGGCATGGGGCTCATCCCCCTGATCCTCACTGTGACTCAGACACAGCCCCCAGCAGGACAGGCATTTTCCCTTCCTCTACTTGTCCAGGTAATGAGAGATGTATGTCTTTAATGCGCTGCAGAGCCAGGCTACCTTATGAAAACAACCTCTGTTTAGAATAAGAAATAACCGCATCCATAAAACACCAAAACCACAATTCCTTAACAAGTAGATGAAGGTAAATTTACCCTACTTGCTTTTTAAGATATAATTTCTTTTTCCTTCAGTTCGGCCTAAAATCTGCCCTGAGGGTCCCTGCTTCTCCCTGAAATCCCTCTCACAATCACTCCAGTGATGGCTGCTGCATTTCTAACCTCACCCTGGCCTCAGAGCTGCTGAATATTATTCATCCTAAGGATTAGCAAAGGACCAAGGACTCATCCTGAATACATAAGCCATATAGTTTTGATCTGCTTCCAGATTTCTCACACCTCTTGGTCTCATGATGGCAAGCTGGAGATATTTTCTGGGAGCATTCCAGCACTTGGCAAGACCAAAAATGAATGAGAAGGGGGAAATTGGCCAAACTCTTCCAGAGTGCACAGTAATATGTTACTTATCACAGTAGACGCTTTGTCTAAGTCCAATAACACAGTGCATTGAAGACAAACTGGCAACCCTTATCTTCCCAGTGTATTTTGAAGTAGCATTTATCTCTCACTCTTTTGTCATTCTGTCACATACACACACGAACAGAGTGTCACTGAGGCAAATGGCAAATTGTGCTCTCCAGTTTAAGAAAGAGGGGGCTCCCTGTAACATAACGTGCATAAGGTGACCTGCGCAGCTGCTGAGGCTCACTGAGCCTGGTCCTCGTGTGACCCAACAGCATTTCTCTGTTCTTTCATGCCTAAGAAGGTTTATACAATTGTCAGCCACTTTTTATAAACTTCTTACAAAAGTAAGAACCATTGTATTGGTTTCTCCCTGGAAGCATAGAAGTCTGCATACAACATTTTCCATTAAGCTGTGAGGCTGCCTGAGGGATGACTATTAAGTGTGACTATTGCAAAATCCAGCTTAGCAGATGTGACTGACACATTCTCATACTACAAGGTCTGTCTGCAGGAATTCTGCTCCTGTGACACAAGCACAGTGAGGGACAGCAGGGACAGGCTCCCAGAGAGTGCCAGCATTCCAAGGGTAGGAGTACCACACCACAGGGCTGGAGAACTGCAGGTGCAGAGAAAAGAACCAAACCCCTGCCATTGTGTCTCCCCTGCTGCTGTTAAATGAACTTGCAGGACCACACAGCAACAGGTTGTCAGCACATATGTGAGCTGAAGCCACCATGACGCCTGCCCATTTCTTTTGGGTACTCCTAATATTAACTCTAACAAGCTAAACCAGTATACAAATTAACCCAAGCAATCACTCAATTAAATGTTCCCATACCTGGGCACAGACATAATGCAAATTCATAACTTTCATCTTCCTTTCCCAAAAAGTCATGGAATTCCAGCACATTTACTCTTCAGCACTGCTTGGGTCCAACCAGCAGTAGCTCCCCATGGCCAATTGATACTTTTCAGAAGGAAGAATCTGTAGATGAGGGAAGAACCTCAGAAAACTCTTTCTTAGAATGTGCTGGGTTGGAAGGGACCTTCAGAGGCCATCTAAGTCCAACCCCCTGCAGTGTGCACTAGATCGGGCTGCTCAGAGCCTCATCAGGACTGGCCTTGAATGTCTCTAGGAATGGGTCCTCCACCATCTCTCTGGTGGAGCCTGTGTCAGTGTCTCATCAACTTTGTGGTGAAGAACTTCTTCCTAATGTCTAATCTAAACCTGCCCTGCTCCAGTATAAAAACCATCGATCTTCATCCTATTGCTCCATGCCCTTGCAAACAGTCCCTCCTGAGCTTTCTTGCAGCCCTTTCAGGTACTTTCTTGTTCTCTCTCTACTTCATCCTCCCTTGTAAGGTCAAATTCCAGGTGATAAGGACAAGTAACAAAGCAGGAACCTGATGTTACTTCCTGCTGGCTCTGTATTATTTTAACAGCTTTCTGTAAGTGTCCTTCTACACCAGGATGCATCATTATCCCGCCCACACTTATTCTTGATGTACACCAGTTCCCCTCACATCTGCACCTCTCTTGGGGAAATAGCTGCATGAAAGGTCAGTCATCAAAGAGCTCCAAGTTCTCACCTATATCACCACCTTAATTAAAAGGCCTGCAAACTCTGAAGTGGAATGAACTTAAAATCATTGCCAAAGAACAGAAGCAGCAAGCTCATTTCTTTGCTTTCTTTTAAACCCAGGCCTGAACTTCAGTGCCACCAGACATGGGGCTCTTTGCTGCCACTGCTGGTTCACTTCTAAGCAAGTTTGTGATAGCTCCTGACCTTCTCCAGCCCACTCTAAAGCTCCACAGTGATGCACAGCGTGCTATCCAACCACCTACTGAGCTGTGCTGTGCCATCTCCTCACACCTCACGCTCTTCTGCTCTGCTGATGGATCCCTGCCAGCCTGGGCTTGTTTCTGAATAATCAGGAACTTGAGTTTAGCTTCTTTTCTCACCAGGGACATGCAGCATTCCTAACAGGGCACATTTTTCTACTTACTACAGTCTTCAAAGTGAATAAGCAAAAATACTGACAAAGGAAATGCTTGCTCAGGAGTGCTAACTCTTTCCATCATTAGTCTATGAAAAATAGATGCCCACAGGAAAAATATGGGTTACCCACTTATTTCTGTTTTACCACACACAAACCTCCTCTGGCTCAAAGCCAAAGCACTAATAAGTATCTTTGGAGGATCTTTACAAAAAGCCAAGCTTGGCAGTAGGTTTTTTCTTTCCTTTCATCTCTTTTGGTACCTTTAAACTCCTGGTGGTTTTTGTTCTGAAGGAGAAATGCTTGAGAGGGTTGACTGAATGAACCTAGAAATTCACACCCTGGCAAATTGGACCGATTTCCTAAATCCATAATTACAACATACCTCAGAGATACGCATTTTTTCAGAGCAAACAAGGGAAGATCAGTTTCCTGTTTCTTCCCATTTACATTACTTCTCGGTCAAGAGGAACATATTTTTTTTTGTTTCTAAACAATCCTCTGTTTATGTAGTTCTCTTCTTGGCAGGGAATGGATGAACTAATCTCACCTCAAAGTATAATGCAGCCAAAGTCTCTACTGGAAATAGCCCGAGCATCTTTGTGCAAGGCCATTGAGTTGCACCAGCCTTTAGAATCCAGTATCTATCGGTTGGAAGCACTCCCACAGGTACCGATCAATTACAGGGTTTTTAAATAACATGGGATGATTATTGACTGACCAAGTAGCTTTACTGCTGCCTGGGTAAGAATGTACAGGAGGATCTCTTTATGTGTGTGAGTACAAACAAGGCTTAAGACTTCAGTAAAACTGGCAAATGCAGCCCCTTCATCTGCAGGTTCTCAGGCAGAAGCTACTGTGGTGCAAAAGCATCACATTTCTCAAGGCACACAGCTGTCTTCCATGTAGAATCACAGAATGGACAAGGAAAGGGATCTCTGGAGATCATCCATCCAACCCACTGCCAGAGAAGGGTCACCCAGGAACATATCCAGGTGGATTTGGAATGTCTCCAGAGGGAGATTCCACCACCTCTCTGGGCATCCTGTGCCAGGGCTCTGCCACCCTCACAGCAAAGAAGTTCTTCCTCATGTTCAGATGGAATTTCCCATGTTCAGGTTTGTGCCCATTCCTTCTTGTCCTGTCAACAGGCACCACCGAACACAGACTGGCCCCACCACCTGACACCTCCTCCCTCCCTGTCAGTATTTGTGAGCACTGATAAGATCTCTCTCAGCCTTTTTTTTTTTCCCAGACTGAACAGACCCAAGTTCCTCAGCCTTTCTTCATCAGAGAGATGTTCCAGTCCCCTCATTGTCTTTGTGACCCTTTGTTGCCCCATCTCCAGCAGTTCTCTGTCCTTCTTGAATTGGGGAGCCCAGAACTGGGCTCAGTGCTCCAGATACGGCCTCACCAGGGCAGAGCAGAGGGGGAGGATGACCTCCCTCGATGGGTTCAGTCTAACTGCTTGCTAGTGCTCTCAATTCTTTAATCTAACACTGACCTCTCAACCCACAGACATAAGCCAATTAACCTCTGGTTTATACCATATCAAATCTCCTTCTGATGAAGTCGTGCTCTCAAATGACTGCACACTAGTGATAGAACTGTAATGACACTGAATAGCAGCAAGCTGGGCCTGTTGGTTTGCAGGGGGTTTAAGGTCAGAAAGTATCTCTGACAGACCAAAGCAATTCAAAGTAGACGGTTTTCCCCCCAGTGTGTTCTTGCCATTTTCCCTTCTTCACTCTCCAGTACTTAATACATCTGCACATATAGTCTATATGGCCACAATCTACAACCAGCTCCCACAAACTCCTCCTGAATCCCCAGTGCTTGGCCCTGAAGAACCACACTTAAGAAAATGGCAGTTGATTTCCATCATCTTCCATCACTCCAGGGAAATTTTGGGTTAGTTTTTAAAATGCTTGTTGCCAATTTGGCAGATAGTGCAGAAAACAATGGCAGCTTTTCTTCACTTCTTTGTACCTACTGTAGAATTCCACCAGAATTCATTAGCATGCTTATGCTTAACCACAATTTATTTACCTAGAAATGGCTGGATTTGTTACAAATAAAACTAGCCTAATTATCAACAGGCCTACCAGCCCTCCAGGTCTTACAGGAAATAATCCTCTCTAAACCATGCAGGAGGTATTTACATTTAACTGTATGTATCATCCTTTGATAGACCTTTGTCTGGATAGTGAGGCACAGAACACACACCATGTTTGGCTTTTCCTATGTATTTCACCCACAACAGCTGTGGGTTTGTTAAATGAGAAGTACTCATTTCTTTTCGAGGTGAAGTGCTAACTTCATTAGTACAGATGCATATTTTACTGCTCTCTCTCTCTCTCTTCAGAAAGCAGAACGTAACCGAAGAATTACGTTATGTTTTTCCCGAGACAGCCCCAGATGTGTCTGTTTTCTGCATCAGCCCTATCAGCAAGTCCTTCTGCTTTGTAACTGATGTTATTTCAGCTATCAATAAATATATGACAACATTTACAAACTGAACTGAAGAATAGAAGGAAATCTATACTTTGCCTGCTACTTTTACAGTCCAGTTTTTCCATGGTTTAATGTTCCCATAGGTACAATACACTTCCCATCACATTGTGGCTACACATTCTCCCAAGAGACCTCCATCAGCAATAGTAAATCTAAAGAAAAAGGCAGGGGGCAAAAGCAGAGGGATTGCTGAAAGTGGGTTTCTGGTCAAACAGGGGGCAAAATGTAGGAAGAGGAATGTAAGGAGTAATGAGAACAACAAGTGGACACTGGGGAAGAAAGTCTTCCAGTTCTCAGCTGAATTCTCAGTAATTCCCTCAGTCCTGACAAGACAGAGACCAGATCTCCAGCCTGTCACTGGGCCAGGCCTAAACACCATCTATTCTGCAAAAAGGGAAACAAACAAAAAAATCTTATATTTTTTAAAAAGCAGCTGTTGGGAAGCTGCTTTAAATTTGGAAAGATAAATACAATTTTCTTGTTGAGAGCAGAAGTAGAGATGAGGAGCAGCTCCTGCATATTCGCATCCCACACCCAAACTGGGAGCTACTGGAGCCTGAGTGGGGCAGCTCCTGGGCTCAAGCACCCTGCTGCAGCAACATGAGTCAAATAATGAACATTTATTTTGCTGATGACTCCCCCCTGAGACTTTTAAGGCTAGAAGGAACAAAACCAATCACTCAATGGTTCTAATTTCCTGCTAAAAAAGAGACCATAAAGACTAGCAAGGGACTCCACACAAGGGCTGGTTCAGCTAGTTTTGGTTTCTACCTTCCAGGAAAACAGCCAGCCTAGATCTGATGTCTGAGTGATGAAATACATTATAGCCCTGAATGAACAGCTCGCTCAAACACAGAGCGAAAGATAATTTGATGTGGGGACTAATTCTGAAAGACATGCTGCTTATGAATCACCTCCTGAACATCATTCCCATTGGCACTGCCCACACTGTTTAATTCCCTACTGATATAAAATTCCTTACACTACAGGGTCACTGCCGTACTCAGAACAATCTTGAGGCAATAAAAATGCTTGCCTGAACTCAGGAGTCCTGGGGAAGACCACTCAGTGTGGACATTTGCAAAGTGGCTTTTTTGACCTCTTGTCCTTTCTAAAGATTCCCCAGAGCAGGATTATTGGCCAGGTGTTCAGGCCATAAAAACTTTCAAAATAATTGCATTTTGCCCTTTAAATTCCCCTTAAAAATGGCCTCTTAGAGTACAACAGCTATTACATTTTATTTCAGAGGTAGTTACTTTTTAATTGAAGTCAAAGTGGTCCTGTACAGAAAGAGTGTGTGAGGGTCTTGGCATCAGTCATTGAGAATGTCTGCCATTTAGAAATTAATTGGTTAAATAAGATCACATCAACACTTTGCTGTAGTCTAAGATCATTTATATCTATTAAGGACCATGAATTGTCAAAGTTTTAAAAATTTATTATACATAAAGGAGGGCACTTTACTTTTATGCCTTCTGTATGGGCAGATTCCTGAAGTATTATCTGAATACTATCTGCAAAGCAGCATAACAGCCTTCCAATTTTAGTGGAACTAGAGTTATACAAATGCTAGGAATCACTAGCATTTCACCCCTGGTCACTCAGAGAAGGAGCTGGCACAGTGTCTGATTTTCATGGTTAGAAATGTTAAAATAAATAAGTTATCTCATTGCTACAGCTGGAGAAGGAGGGGAGATTAGCTCCAGCTTCTCCCAGTGCTGACCACAGGGAACAGCTGGCTCCAGAGCTCATCTGCTTCATTCTCATGCAAGACCAGTCAGATGGAAAAGCTGCAAAACAGGGGCCTGAATAAAGCAAGATCTACTTTTCAAGGTGCTATGTCCCCTCCTCTTGTGTTGCACTCACCAAACCAAAGAACAGAGCAGTTCTACCCATCCACTGCCACAAGGGCTGGCTGATGAGCCACAGCTCACAATGAGACTCAAAGAACAAGTCACATCTTTCAAAGAATCAGTGCTTTTCCCAAGTACTAGTTTTGAAAGGCATTAAGATTTTTACATTTGAAAAGTGAAGGCAGAGCTTCCCCTGTGCTAACACCAGCAGAGAAAGTGTTCAGATTTAGCAAGAAAAGGCCCTTTGGCTCAAGGTCAGTGAAAATACAAGTTCCATTTCTACCACTTCACCCTTCTGGACACTTTGCAAACCAGCTGGTTGAACCACTGCCAGAATAAATAAACTCCCTGGGTTTAACCCTACCCAAAATTGATATAAGTTTCTGCCCCATATGAAGAGCTATGTTGCCATGCACCATCACTCTGCTCTCCTCCAAGGGAAAGGGAATTTCACAGCAGGAAGTCTGAATAAAAACATGCATCCTTCTTGGGCCAAAGCACCCTGAAATAACAACTTAAACAGTTACCTCTCCTGTCATCAAACTATTCCTGCAGAAACACTGTGGATGTAAGAATCATCAAACATGTACCTTCTAGGCTCCAACTGATCAGAAATGCCCATAATATTCTGTCATTTCCCCCTGTACAACCACTCTGGCCTTTCCTTCTCAATCTGAGTGTTAGCTTGGGTGACCTCATTGCCTCCTAGGCAGCTCTCTCCTTGCAGAGATGGGCACAGCTCCATGTAGAAGGGACAAGATCTGGAAGGGCTGTGGGTCACATCATACTGACATGGATTCATGGAACTGCTGAGTTTTGAAGGGACCTTTCAGATCATGGAGTCCAACCATCAATCCAACTCTGACAAGAACCATATGTAAACTATCTCTAAGCTTCATGCCTGCCCATCTCATAAATACCTCCAGGGATGGAGCCTCAACTCCGTCTCTTGGCAGCCTTTTCCAACACTTGATAACCCTTTCAGTGGTAACATTTTTCCTATTATCTATCCTAACTCTTCCCTGTCAAATTGAGGCAGTTTCCTCTTCTCCTGTGGCCTGTTCCATGGGAGAAGATCCTAACCCCCCCGGCCATACCCTCCTTTCAGGGAGTTGTAGAGAGTGAGAAGGTCTCCCCTCAGCCTCCTTTTCTCCAGGCTGAACATCCCCTGTTCCCTCAGCTGTTCCTCACAAGATTTTTGCTCCAGACCCATCATAAGCTCCATTGCCCTTCTCTGAATGTGGCTTCAGCCCCTCAATGTCCTTCTTGTGGTGAGGGGCCCAAAACTGAACACAGCACTTGGAGTGGGGCCTCACCGGTGCTCAGTACAGAAGAATGATGACTTCTCCAGTACTCACCACACTGTTCCTGACATGGGTCAGGATGCTATTTGTCATGCTATTTGTCTTTTTGACCTCCTGGGGTGAGACAAAATTGGTGTGACTAGAAGGGCAGAATTGTAAGATCACCCCCAAAAAAGTACTGAAAAAACTGCACACTGAAAACAGGGCAGCAAAATACCAGACCCTCCTATTCCCAAGTACTCTGTTTTAAACCAGGTGAATTTTAGGTCTCCAAAACACACAAAACACAGGTGTCTGGTGCTGTTTGAGACATCCTCAGGCTCCAGCTGCCACCCAAGAAGAGATTGCTCCCCATCAGTTTCCATGTCCTACTGCCAACCTCATGTGAGTATCTCAGATGCTATCTGACATCTGAAATACTAGCAGAGGTGACATTTGCAATCAGAGTTGCTTCCCTGCTATGCTCCTCATAGATACTTTGTGCATGTTCACTTTTCAAAGGCTTGGCAGATGACTGAAAAATGCCTTCCATACTTTTTATTCTCTAAGTGATTTTGTCCTGAGGACTTTATTGGGAAGTAACAGCACTCAGTAAGTCAACTCTTGCTGGTAGCCAAGTGCTCTCTGCAGCCACTGGCAGAATGACTCCTCCTGAACATATCTATCCAGTGTTACATCTTGGCTCTTCTGTGGTTGTTTTATCCAATTCTACCATCTTTATGCAGCTGATTAAAGCTGTGAAAAAATATAGAGCATGCAAAAATGGAAGCGAAAGGGCACGCAGCAAAGCAGATAACTGGCTCATACCCAGGGTTTTTTTTCTTTTTTCCCCTGCCTATCTACCATCAATATCCTACACACCTTCCCCTCTACTTGTAAAGACAGGACCTCTCTGGTGCATTTCCATGCAGCTCAGGTTCAGTGAGGCAAGCTGGTGAATAGAGATGTGGTTGGCACTGTGCAAGACAAGAGCTCTTCCCCTCCCTCCACCCTCCAGGTATCTCTGCTCAGAAATGATACAAAAGGTAGTTGCCCTCCTGGGTTAACGCAGCTTGCCAGCAGGCACCATGGATGCAGTCAGTTTCCCTGGGGTATGAAGTGGTTTTGAGTCCTTTCCTTTCCCTCTAGCCTCCCCTACCCACTGACAGCTGCCATCTCTGTCCGTGGTCACAGCCTGAATGGAAGAGCAGCAGCATGGGTGCTGGCAGGCAGAGGGGGCAAAACCAGTTTGCCACAGGGCTGCAAACAGGTTATGTTGGCCTCACAATTAACTAACAAGTTTCTGCTTTTTGTAGGAGCGGTCAGGATCATGACTTGGATTCATTCCACAAGGTAGGAACAGGAAAATTTTGTACTTGTACTGCTCAGGGTGAACAAAAAGCAATACCAGCCCAGCCCAAAATGTCTTATCACACACCATGGCAAAGGTGATGTAGCTGGTGCCACTCACTGCATGTGGAAAAACACCACCTTCACCAGGGCTCTTGATATCTACATAATTTAAGACTTTTGCAGCAATGAAATAAATAAAAATGGCCTTGAAATCTATAAAGATCTCCAGCCTCTTTGAACTTAGAAATGAAAAAAAAAATTTCCCAAAATTCTGACTGAGAGCTTGTCATTGTGGAGTCTCTGGGTTTTGGTTCCCATTCCCCAGGTGACCCAGAGGTTACATTCCATCTCATCCCTTACTTCCCACCCAGCACCATGTGTCTTTAATTCTGCAGTGCAAGCAGAGCTTGGGCAATACACATTGCCAGAGAGTCTGAACTAAACATACAAACGGCACATAAAACACAAACCACAACTTTCTCCAGCTCTGCAAGGAGTCTCGTGAATTTTTTTGGTCAAAACACAGCAGGTCATAGGTGAAGCTTTGAGTGAAAAGTTGAACCTTTCTATCACCCTTAAAGCTCAGTCTTTCAAAAACAATAAAGTCATGGATAATAGCATCATAGAATGTGTTAGGTTGGAAGGGACCTTCAAAGGCCATCTAGTCCAACCCACTGCAGTGAGCAGGGACATCTCACACTAGATCAAGTTGCTCAGAGCCACATAAAGCCTGGCCTTGAATGTCTCCAGGGATGGGGTCTCCACCATCCTTCTGGGAACCCTGTGCCAATGTCTCACCATCTTCATAGAGAAGAACTCCTTCCTAATGTCTAATCTAATCCTGCCCTGCTCTCGTTCAAGACCTTTTCTCCCATCCTCTCACACCACGCCCTTGAAAACAGTCTCTCCCCAACTTTCTTGTAGACACCTTCAGGCATTGTTAGGCCACTATGAGATCTCCATGTTGAATAGCCCTGACTCACTGAGCCTGTCCCCATAAGAGCAGTGCTCCAGCCTTCTCTTTTTGAAACCAAAACTGAAAACTGCAAACCAAAACTTGCTCAGAGATTCCTCCTTTGTCCCTTTCCCTTTGTTCAGTGTAGCTGCTGCCAACAGTGTGGGGCAGAAGCCAACCTGCACATGCCATGATTTCAGTTTCCTCCAGATGCACAGATTCTGATCGCTTTAAAGTGGTGCCAAAGACAGTAACCTCCAATAGCACCAAGTCAGAACTGATAACAGGCAAGTTTAAGCACTACTCATGTAATAATTACATAGTTGTAAAAAAATATATCAGTTGGCAGCACACAGAGAATACCAAATGTGAAGAATTTTAGGAAACTGAAGTGACCTTCTGTCACAGTCCAAGATGCAGTTGAGCCCTGTGCAGCTCTCAAGGGAGTCAGGCACCAAACCAGCACTTTCCAGAGAGTACCCACTCCCAAGCCTCCTGACTCCTCAAGTGACTGACACAATCTGCAAGAGTAGATGTTAACTGGGAAGTTCCTCCTACTATCCACTATAGCACCACCAGAAATCCCGTCACTGCACAAACAGAAGTCCATCCAGAAGTGGTGAGGAAGATGTCTGCTACATCAAGATGTCTACTACGTCCCATCCAAGCCACATCCCATCCAGGATGTTGCTAATCCCATCTCAGGTTGATTCAGCAAGGCACCAGCACTTGTGTTGGCCTTTAAGCTTGTGAGAATCAAAGGGAACCCTGAAAAGTTCTTTCATGGGATAATATCTCAGAGATCAGAAGGCAAGATTCCTTCTTTTCCTCACAGTCTGGCATCTCGTGTATGACAAACTCCACATAGAAGCTGAATATGCAAACAATCTAGAGATTTAACAGTTGACATGAAGAGCTGCTGGGTATTTTATCAGTCATCTCTGCCTTAAAGAACTCATCAATGTGAGTTTTTTGAATTGTTCTAAGAAAGAAGAGATATCTCATATTTAAAATTCAGTTATTTTTCTGGGTGTCTACAGACAGTGCCTGAGATCTCTAGTGCAGGAAGCCATTAGCCATGGGATCAGTCTGTTGCACTCAGGTCCATGTTGACCATTCCATTGGCTTTCCAGAGGCAGGTGGTCAGAAAACCTTAATGGCTGCAGAATTCAAACTGAGGGGATGTAAAGAAAGGAGCAAACACATACCATGAGGATGTAATTCCACAAGGATGTCAAGGACATATAAATAATCACTGAAAGTTTGTCATCTTTATATTTCATTGTCACACACATATTAATCATAGTATCAGGCCAAAACATGGTTGCCTGAACTGGCTTTTTTACACACCAAGAAAAAAATACTGATGAATTTCTTCCTGTGTCCTACAATGCAGAATGTAGAAGCCACAATATCAGACAATATCCCAATAAATCTATTGAAAATTACCAGAGTGGAGCGTGCAGATGGAATCCAATGTTTGTCCTAATTTACTCACACACCTTGTCAGAAGTCTGAAGAGAACTCTTCCCACTCCTTTTAATTAATCAGCCTATCTATTTGTAGTGTTCTCTTACAAATGACTGCATGAAAGTAAAATATTCTTGATAATCTTATATAAATGCAGCCATACTTGAGCATTTTTAAAGACACAACCGGAACTAAAATATAAACTTTCTCTTCTGTCCTTTCCTGTATGTATGATTTTGCTGAATGCTTATAAAGTTATGAGAAAGTGTAAAATTGTTACAGAAGGATGGAGCTGGATACTCTGAACATCTTTTAATAATCTCTCAGAAAACAGGAGAGGGAAATCCACACTCACCTGAACATGGTCTGCCCAGTTCTCCTGAGTCATGGTTCTCTGAAAAGACAAAATTAATTCTGAGCTGTCTGAGAAAGAGAAAATTCTGCACACACACACAGCAGGCTGAAATTCAACCGTCTGGCTCACTGGCATCAGCCGTGATTGAGGAATGCGTTCTGGAGCACATGGGAAACCTCTGCTTCTCAGATGTCACCAGCCGGGGCACAGGAGAAAAACAGAGCTCAGATGAAGTAATTCTCACCACTTTTACACTACAGCACATAAGACAAAAAGAATTCATGTGCAACCAAAGTAGAGAGGCAGTGGTCAGCAGCAGCCCCAACTCTCGTTATTACCTGGATTTAGGTCCTGGGCTCATTTGCAGAAATCTAATCTCTTTAACAACACTCTGCCAAATGCATTTCTGAATGCCTCAAAGCTCTTGCAGTAACAGAGATGTTGCTGAACAAAACTGAAAGGGGCCATAGCTGGTGGAACATATGTATCACCGCTGTTGCCTTTACCTCAGCCTTCGCAGAACCATTCACCTCAAGAGGCAGCCCCACGGAGAGCCATCTCCATGGGCTCCAGCCAACAAAGAGATCTCAGGCATAATTCTCAAGGCTGAGCCTTCAGAATATAAAAATACAAGCTTTTCTCAACAGACAAATAGTGAAAAATCCTCTGAAATCAAGGGGTCTGGTAAAGGAAAGTGATTAACTTCGTATCACCATTCCAACACAGACCAGAATCAGGCTCAGGTAGAAACTTGGGATGGGACTTGCTCTCCATTCTGTCAAGAAGAAAGCCTGTATGTGACACAGCAGCCACTGAGACCTGAGCCTCACCTCCACTTCTGGCAGAGGAAACGGTGCCACTGCTATTGCCACTCTTATGGAAAGGTACAAGAGCAAACAAGGAGCAAGAGCCTCAAAGAAAACACCCTGGAGATACACAAGCATGTAATTGAAACACTAGTGAGCTAAAGAAGCCATTTCACCAGACCTTGTACAGCTGAGAATGGCAAACAGAGAACACCAAAGAGCTCTCAGAAGAAGGGAGTGTGTCCAGAAACAGCTGCCAAATGTACCTTAATGGAAGTAACTGGCCAGCTTGGACACTTCAAATACTCAAGCAAATACTCCCAAACAAAGGAAATGGAAGGCTGGAGAGAACAGAATACCGGGTTAAGAATCCATTCCATTCTGAAAAATAAATACACCTGGATAAATGCTTTCTTCCCTCTCACCACGGATGACCAAGCACTCTAGAATGATGTCATCCAACACTAAAGCTTGGAAATGCAAGATGTTGAAATGCTCAGTCCTCCCCAAGTCTTCTGTCAGTGGATCTGGCAGGCAGTAAAAACAGATCAGAACCTCCTCAAATGGAGCTGGAGGTCTTGGAAGCAGAACTGGCTGTGCCAGACTGGTGTAATCAGATTACCACCACTCCACTCTACCTTTGCGTTCAATGAAATGGGGGATGGGTGGTCAGAAAAAATGCATGTGTCTTCCTTCATCGGTCAGAACATCAAATGAATCTTCCTTTGAACACAAGAACAGGCACTTCTGGAGGAGGTGTCTCATTTCCTGAAAACTAGCTCTCTGAAGCCTGGATCAATAGTATCGTAGAAACACCTGAACATCGTGTTGGGGTCTCTTTAAACTCTGTAAAAAAAGCCACTTGTCCCTATAAGGAGAAAGCCTGTTACAATCTGCAGATGAAATGTGACTCCATGACTGGCAAACACAGACTGAGAATGTAAAATTCAATAAATGGAAACATTTTGCTATGATATTTAGTCTTTTGTTGTCCTTGTCCTTTGCAATCCAATTGACATACCAGGGTATAAGTGACAGCTGCTTTTTTCCTGAAGAGGCAGAACAAAAACTTACTCTCAGCTGGTGCAACCTGTCTCCAGGCACAGCATAATGATAAATGCAAGGCCATCAGGAGAAGAAACAAAACTGCTCTGTTAACAAGAAAAGAAATGTGCTCCGCAATGCAGGGTGATCAAGAGAATCCAAGGGGCAGTGATTTATCTCAAAACATTCATGAGAGGGAAGAAGAAATCATAGTCATATAATTCTGAAGATAGTCAGTCTCTAAGCTGCTTATAAGATAAAATTAATAACGTCATCTTATTGCTATAAGCCCTCAGCGCCAGCATAAGTGCCAGTGTATTTGGATAGAGAATGAGGAGGGTAGGCAAAAGTAAATTTAGTTCAAAGAGTGGTTCAAGAGTTGGAAGTGTCACTCTTTTGATCATCCATAATAAGCCTGTTAGCACAAAAACGCTTTTGAGGCATATTTGGGCCACACCTATCACAGCCAGGCCTCAAGTGTCAAAGCAAAGCGCCTACAAAGAACTCAGTGATGCAGAATACCTAAAATGTGGTGTTCTTAAAAAGAAGATGACAGAAATCCCTGCATAAAAACCCACCAAAACCAAACCACCAAAAAACTCTTTAGCAAGTCTTCTCTTGCTCAGAGAAATGGGATGTTTGGAGAACACACCCTGAGCAGATCCAATAGCAGATACAACGCATTTCTACACAACAATCATCACAAGCAAAACTTGCTCATACACTATTGGTACATTTCAGTTGTATTTATAATGTTATTTAAAATGCAAATAAACAGAAAGCCTCATTCACTCACACACACCACACAATAGAGAAACATACCTCAACAAATCTCTTGTAAAAGAGGTAATTCAGAGTTCTCAAGTGCCGTTGATTTATGACATTGGGGCAGAGAGCTAAAAGGAGGAAAAAGACATTTCAGTACACAACATCACTGAACTTCCTCAGAGCTTTATGGTCTAGACAATTCGCTTTTCCTTCCCCAGTTCTGAAGTGGGAATGCAGAAGGCAGGATGCCATCACTGGGAACAATGACGGACAGACACACACATTGTCAGCTTATCTAAACCATAAACTGTTATTTACACTTTCAGTCATGATTAGCAATGCTAATCCTCGGTTCTGATATCTCTTGTTCTACCACCCTGGAACGATAAGATCCACTCACTGATTCAATGTGCTCCACAGCCAATGACTTCCCACCTTTAATTAACTAGCATCCTAATACAAGAACCACCTCCGGTGGCTGAATTCTTTTGGATTTAATTGGGACCCACGTTGTTCATTCATTGAAGCAGTTTCAAACACGTTACTCAGGTTGTAAACCTGTGGCTAAAGTTTATCCGATAAAATACATATCCATGAAAGAGATTCCATATCCATCCACAGAGGGAGGTGGCTATTGTTTTGCTGAGCTGGCAAGCAGCAGTTGTTGTTATTATTTTTATTATCATCATCTTCATTAGATATCCCTCATTACAACTGCAAAACCCAAGATCTTCACACAGCACCTTGTTTTGAAACCCAGCACAAAGTGAGATAGAGGCAGAAGACAAAATGCATTACCAAGGATTAGCATATGTATCTGCAAGTTCTTGCCAGATGCTGGTATGCGTGTGCAGGGAAAAGTTTAACCAAAACCAGTGGGGTTTCAGTGGCTAAAACCATCTCACTGATAGGAAGGAAAAGGACCAGCAATCAGAAATGGTACCAGAAAACAGTAATAGGAAAATTCTCTGCAACTCCTATTGAATCAGTGTCCACCAGAAGAAATCGGTGTTAATCACAGAATCATCTTGGTTGGAAGGAACCCTTCAGATCATGGACTCCATCCATCAACCCAGCTCTGACAAGAACCATCCATAAACCATATCTCTAAGCTCTATGTCTGCCTGGCTCTTTAATACCTCCAGAGATGGCGTCTCAAACCTTTCACTGCACGGCTTGTTCCAATACTTGATAACCCTTTCAGCATCAACATTTTTCCTAATATCCACCCTAAACCTCAAGCTTTCCAGAACAGGTCACATCTTTTTACTCAGTGTTTGTAGAATGGGGTTTTGGAGACTGTGACTGGGTTGTGGAGCAACAGTGGAATCCAAACAGCACAGCACTATGAAAGCACCTCTTTGGACCCCTGTTAACTCCTATACCGTGGCAGTTGTGCTATCACAGTGCTTCAGCTGAACTATGGTTCACATCTGGGACTGACTCAGAAGCAAAAAATCCAGACTGCTCTCAGCTGTTAGCCAGAATTAATGGCTATTAGCAACACAGGGGAAGTGAAAATGAAGTATGTTTGTTGTGCAGGGGGTGAAACCTGCAATAAGCACTCATTTCACTTCTGTCACATAGGTAAGATCAGTTTAGTGGGGCCATGGTGCAATGTATTTTCAGTTGCAGTGTGTGGCTACCTCTCCCAGGGGATACATGATGCCTCTCAAGCAGGGATATGGACCCAGCCCTCTCTTTACATTGCCCTGAGAGCCCGACTTCTACCCACAATGAGCTTCCTTCACCCTGTCCTGGCAGAACAGGAGGTCTCTGACAAAGCACACTTTGTTTGGGGACAAATTAAAAGAGCCTTTTAAAAATAAAATCAGGGTACCTGAAATGCTAGAGGCCTTTACCCTGGTACTGCTAAGGATTGTCAGGGAATCTGATGAGGATTGAGCTGTGCTTTAGTCTCTCGGTGTATCAGGAGATTAATCCCTAAATGCACATTAGCAGAGGGTAGAGCCAGACTCAAGAAAACCTTTTTCTTTCAAAGATGCATTAGTGTCTCTCATAAAAGCCTCTCTGCACTCCAGATCAGTGTGAGTGGTCCTTAGAAAGGAAAGCCTCAGAATATCCTTAAATACCTGCTAGCCGTTCTGCCTGAAGCACTAGCTGACTGGAAGAAAAACTGAGAGCACAGCACAAGGGTTTCAATCTACACCAAAAGTAAAAAATGCTCAGATGTGGCTTTTAGACACGTGTCTGGATATCATGAATTAATGCCCAGAACTGCAAAAGCAGTGTCAGCTTTTCCAAAGAAAACCTCAGTGCTGCTGGCCAGCTTGCCTTGGTCCAGAGCTTCTGCCACCACTTCAGCAGCAAAGATACCACTTAGAAGCAAAGAACCCCAAAAACGATTCTGGCATGTTCCATCTCATTCTCCTTCAGCACCTTGACTGCAGCCACTGCAGTCTCAGAAATAGATGGTTCCTTCTCTTGATGTCCTAGAGGTCCTTCTCAGTCACAGCACTACACAGAGATGTGCTGGTATTTAATAGGAGAGTGAAAAAGCCTCTGAAGGAAAACCTCCAAGAAAGTAGAGAAAAACAACCCTTGAAAGCAATTGGAAAGAAAAGGAATAACATTCTGCTGTTTTAGTGAGGGTAAAACCATTTGAAATTTCCTTCTTCCAAAGGCATTCTTGTATGGTTACAACAGTCATTTTTGTCTCTTTAACACAGCAACTCTTGGAAGTGCCTTGTGTAGTTTCCCTAGAGTCCTCGATGGAGCTCTCCCGGTGACTGCCCTGCCATGTCCCCGCAGCTCAGAAGACCTCATGGAGTGTGAGAATTGGGATCACCTGAGCAGATGCTGGGAGTGCTGAGCAGCCCTTGCCTGCCCTCTGCTGCCCCGGCGTTGATGAAGTGACAACACTGAGCTCACAAATCAGTTCTGCGGCTTAATAGGGAAGATTCACGCCAAACTGAAATTAAAGGTTAAACCAAAAGGATGACGTCATGGTCAAATGAAGAGAAACATTTCTCTCGGTTTATGCTAACTCTTTTTTAAGACTATGGCAAAAGCATACTCATGGGATTCAAAACTTAAGGGGCTCAGGCTAATTTCCTACACTGCTACAGGGCAACCACAGATTTAACAGTGTGTACAATTTTCATCTCCTTTCTATCAACATCGGTATTACCTGTTTTATTAACAGAGGCACTAAGGACCAATATAAGGATAGTTACATGTTTCAGAGTGGGGTCATTTCTGCCTTGTACTCAGTGTATTTTCCATGAAGGCCACTGATGTCTCTGTGGCATAGCTCTGCAGTACATTGGCTGTGCAAAAGCACAACCCAAAATAGACTCCAGCATTACAAATCCAGGTATGGTTTGTCCCCTCATCTCTGAGAAATGTTTGACGGACACTTGCATTTGTAAATCTAAATCAAGCTCCCAGGGTCTCCTAAAGGGTATTCAGTGATTAGCCTGTAAAAGCTACTGGCTTGTTAAATGGCAGCAGACTGACCCATGTGTGAGAAACTACTTCATAAAACTTGATTCCCTCAATCATGGAACATTTCTGCCCAACTTCTTCCTTCCCCAGTAAAGCTAATTAAATGGAACCCACACACAGTTTATTGGGACACCTTCTGGACTCAGCAGAAAATCTTCTACTTACCATGATGTGTCTGTGTGTTATTAGCACTACTGGAACACTGTCCAGAAACAGAAGAGCTGTACTCATCTAAGATAATGATTTTCTTGTTTTATCCTGAATTTCCAGACTTTTTTTTTTTGGCATCTCCTCTTATCAGCTTTTTTCATCAGCTGGTGAAATTTAGTGAGTGGGTAAGAGTGAGCTCAGCCAGTAAAATATGAAAGCAGATCTGGGACTGTCAGAACTGAGTCACATCCAAGTTTGCCTTCTCATACTGAGAAACCCCATCCTCCTCTAGCCCTTTTCACTGAAAGCCACTTCCCTCTTCCGCTGCCACTGTGGAGATTCCCTCAGTGAGTAGGAGTCAAGTCATGAGCAAAGAGGAGAGACAAAGCAGCAGAAGACTGTGGTATGAAATGGGCTGATGATCAGGTTAGGTAACAAGTATAAGTTTTCCCTCACTTCTGGCTTTTGCTGGAGTTGCTCACAAGAAGAGAATTTTTAATCTGTTGGTTTTTACCTTCCTTTTCATACACTTTCATCACAGTCAGACTTATTTTCACTGAAGAACGGAGAAAGAACATCCATAAATTCTGAGCATGGCAAGGGAAGGAAGTGGGAAGAAAAGGAAAACTGTCTTTCCAGCTACCATAATTTCCCAAATTGGTTCAAGCAGAACTAGCACCAAAGCAGAAAATTCTGCAGTAGGCTTTCAAAGCATTGCAAAGGAGACTAAGATGACTACAGTTTAGTGAAATGTTAAGTCCCGCTCTGAATTACATGTGATATTACATAAAAAATAAACACATACTTTCACATACAGGACAATGAGAGTCATCCAACACTTTTTAGCTGTCCCAAATCTGCCACCTGTCCAAAACAGTGGCCAAATCTCCTCTGCCATGGACTGAGGTGGACACTCCTCTCTAGCAAGGGACTTATCCTGCACTGCAGATGATGCAGTTTGCACAGGATAAATCACAGGCAGGAATGGGATCAGTATCTGCATCAAGGAACCTCCTCACCATGTGTTGTGGAAGACAAGCAAGATTTGGCCATTACTGGCAGTTACAGCCCCTGGGATGTCACCAGCAGGATGAGGCACACTGCCATTCCTCAGAGAGTACTCAGGATCAACAGCTACATTCATGCTGCTCTCCTAGACTACTGTTTTTATATTTCTCAGGATTTTGCATAGAAAAAGCTTTGTCTTTTCACTTCTAAAGTTAACATCATATCCTTGGTGGATTTTTCATATGGAAGGTAGAACAACTTGACTCTCTCTACAGATCATGAAAGACTAAACAGCCTACTCTGTGACCAACCTTGTAAAGGAAGGAAAAGCCCTGAAGGCTAGTAAACTCCTGGGAAGGTTTTAGATTCAGATTATCCCTTGTAAGTCTCAGCTTTCACATCAAGTTTAATTGCTAAGTTTAATTACATTTACTTACCCTCCAATGAGGTTCTGTCAGGATTATCGTCTTAATTTTTGAACAGCAGTCTGAAGGTGTGAAGATTAATATGCAACAGAGCATTGCTGCCAGGTGTAATAAGCCCACAATTTGTAGTTAGAAAACACTTTTCAGTCCAAGAAAAGAGAACTGCATGTCCCAAGCTGATGATGGAAAGCTTTGCAAGGTAAAACTTAGAGATGCATCTAAAGGTGTCTGATGCAAAATGCCAAAGAGAAGGAAAAAAAATCAACAGTCACCACTGACAACCACAGCAAAACAAAGGAGATTTTATTAGATAATTGGTAGTGACGCCAGTAATGAAAAACACTGATGAAAAATGGGCTACTTGCTCTAGGAGGACAGCAAGAGTCTCAAAATTCCGTACCACCAACACTAGTTTATGAAAAGAATACAAAGGGCTGTGCCCAAGGGTTATCTCTTACCAGTTGATGGACCCGTAACTCTAGAAAACAGACCCCCAGATGAATAATGACCTGACTCTTCTGTGAGTGGAATGGAGTCATAACTCAAAGCTGACCATCATGTGTTTACATAGAACCATTCTGAGGTCAAGATTTATTTCATATCATGGCTGAAGCAGTCCATTAGTCACAAGCACTTCATTCTTTGACAGAACAAAGTGATAATTCCCATAACTTACCAGCTTTGTTTTTCAATACCATTAATTAAACCCTGAAACTTCACATGATAAATTGCAGCTGAGATTCCTTGCTGAACATAGAATAAGACAAATTGACTTCATCTGTTCTTCATCAGTGAGATAGCTCCACAATATGGTGCAATATCACATACCTGGATCTATGTTGAATCGGTCCAGGAGCCTGAAGACCAGCTTGCTTAGCATTTTGCGGTTAAATTTATGTGGTTTGTACTTGGACAGGCCTTGATACTGTCTGCAAGCAAATAAAGAAAATCAGAAACAACATCTGTGCAACCACCCAAAAAATGTTTCCCAAAGAGTAGATATGTAATAGTAGAGGTATTAGGAATTGCTAGGTGTTGGTAAGATCTGTCTGCTACTTTTCTCAAGTTACAGCAAAGAGACATCAATGCAACCACATGAGTTTCCCTATTAATGACTGAAGCAAGTCCAGAGGATTATTTTGAAGAAAGAGAAAGCCAGAGATTTCTCTTTTCAGAACTAAGACTTCAACTATTGCATCTTCACTGTGCACTTCACTCAGTGACTGACAGGAGCTGTTCTAGTGAGAGACAATTTATAAACTAAAACACACACGACTATTTCATGAGTGCAGGATGGTTAACCACTTGCATCTCTTGTTTTTCTGCCACTTCATCAGAGCATTATCTTCCTGCAGAACCTGTACAACCGATACTGAAACTTGCTCTTGTCTGCAGCAAAGCACAAGAGTCTGATTGCTACAATCTCCTGGAGGACGCTTTGATACTGTGGTATTGCTAACATCAACTGCACGGGTTTCATTTCACACTCCTGGCTCCTGGCAGGAACTGAGCATCTGTCAATAGGAACCATACCCCTGTCTCATGGGTTTGGGAAGACTCTGGCACAGACACCACAATTTCCCCTTTCTCAGCTGAAAAGTAAATATATTGCACTCCACGCTGCTAAGACATTATCTTACATAGACAAGCAGAGAACATATTTTCTTCTGACAGCAAGCTGGCCCTGGGTATTCGGAAAGTAAACAAGTGTTTCTACCTTGTGACATCGCTGATATTAAAACCAGGTTCACACCATGCATCCAGGATCTGCAAGAGCTTGCTCTGGAGCTCAGGATATTCTCCAACATAATCTTCCACCACGTTAGCTTTATCTTGGAGCAGTAGCGGTGTACACATCTAAGAGAAGAAATGGACACTAAAAACACTGTGCTCTGATCTCCCTGTCCCATAGGCTGAGCACTGCAGCACAGAGAAAGCACCGACGATGTTGGGCAGAAAAATCTGTCCAAGCTGATTTTGTCTCTGCAGACTGAGAGGTGGCAGAGACCTGTCCCCACTTGCCGCTCCTCAGACACAGAGTAGAAGTCACAAACTTCCAACTTAATTGACCAGTACCACTAAAAGAATGACAAGTCTATTATGGGGTTGGACAAAATAGTCTTTGCCACTTTCCTAAGCACACAGGCACAGCAGCAAGGCTATAGCTCCTTCGTGGGAACAAAGTAAAGCCTCGAGTGAAAGGCGGCACAATCTGGAGGGCCCTGATGGATCTCCTGCTAAACCAAAGGTAGATCTGATGATGGAGAAGCCCACAGAGGAAATGACTCACCTTCTCCACATCTTGATCAGGCTGTAATTTTAGCTTCACACTCAGCATGGCTGCCTAGAAAATACAAAATATGTTGTGCATTTAGGAAAAGAATGACACAGTGGATAAACGGGTATTGTTCCAAAGCACAGTATAAAAGCTATTATACAGATTTTTTTATGTGTTCATTACTGCTGTTAAATTTTCAAATACAAATCATATAAAAATATGGTGACATGCATTCCACTTAGAAATATACAGAAAGCTCCCGGCAGAGCTGCATATTCCAGCACCAGCATGCCCTGCAGCAAGAATTAAAGATGAAGTTGTCTCGCAGAAACAGAGAGAGAAAGTGAAGTGCTCAGACAAAATCAGCTGATATGTGTTTTTCCATCAATATAATTGTAAAAATCACCTGACCCCTCAGAGTACTAAGGCTCACCACAATCCAGAGACTGCAAGAACTGCATTCTTCCCTTCTGTAGGATTCAAAGACCTTTTATAATTTTATAATTCAAAGACCTGCCATAGGGACAAATTAACTCCAAATCAGTGTCTTCTACAGACAAGGAAACACTGCTTTGGTGAACTGGGGTAACTCGGGTTGGGAGCAGAACTGGTTCAGCCACTGGCTATCTCTCCCAGCTGGAGATTTCAGAAAGGAATGAATGTCTAACTGCACATTGCTTGAGTGGTATATAAATTAATTAGGATTTTAAGCAGTTAATAGTGTTTAATTTCTGTAGCGTGTGAGAATGCCTAATCACAAATACAGAATAAGCATGTGACTTTCTGTAGCACAATGTATTGTTCCAGTAATAAGAGCAAGGAGCCTTCTAGCACATTTCTGTGTCAGTACTGACATAATTGGGGATGGGTAACAAGGGTGTTTTACATGAAGTGTCTTAATATCTTTACAAAGTTAGGCTGTATATCCACAAATAGTTAAGGCTTATAGGAAAAGCCCTTGTCTTTAGCAGGTTTCTCCACTATCTGTGATTGATTTTGCTTTTAGAGAAAGATCATGAAAATAATGAATTTCTTTGTCAAAATTTTTGCATTTCAGCGCTGTGTTATTTGTTAGGGATTGTTAACAAACATAATACAGTAAAAACCATCCATTCTCCCTCAGCAAAAATAAATCTCATTGCACTTCACCTGGGTGAAAACTTTGCAGAAAAATTTAGCCAGAAAAACAACCTAATGTGGAGTAGAAACACACCTTGAACCCTATTTTCTGTGATATCCCCTAGCATCCCAGTAACACCTCAATTCTACAGTAAACTGGAGAGACACATTGTGCAGATCTAGCCAAGCATCTCACAGATCATCCGAGTGCTGCTGACAGCAGGAGCTGGGGGTCCCAGTACCTTCAGGGAAATTCAGGCACATATTTCACCCACTGCATCACAGGCTTGACTACACACACAGTAGCAGACAGCCAGCACACACCACACAAGTTCCATCTTACTGTCCCAAATGAACAGAGGTACCCAGTTACAATGGGAAAATACATATTTTTCCTGTTTGTTTGGGGTTTGGGGTTTTAGAGAAGGAGGAGCTGGGGTTTTTGTTTGTTTGTTTGAACAAAAAAAGGAACACTATGTCCCTGACAGTCCAAGCTCCATCCCCAAAAGGGAAATCAACAGAAGAGCTTTCAGTGAGAAAAGCAGTGACTGTGCAGTACAAAGCAGACACTGAGCAGAGTGTCACAGCCCAGTTCAGTCTACAGCCAAAACTCTCACTCTACACTGTAACTCCTCTCTTTGCTTAGAAGCTATTATGCTGCTTTGCTCTGCAAGCTTCGGGTACCTTTTCCCTCAAGCCATCAGACAAAGTTAAAGCTGAGTGATTATTCTCAACTTGTACATGAGTTGAAGATTTCTGCTTCTGTTTTAGACCTAAAGAAGGGTTTTGGGTCTCCAAAGCTTTGGCAGCAGGTTTTATTTTCCACCCAACCATCAGCGCCTGGTACATAAAAAAAGTCAACCCTCCTCAAATTGTAACTCTCAAAATCTTCATCCTTTGATCTCATTGGTATCTTTTCATTAAACTAGCGATCCGTTAGTTCAAACATGCAAGCACATTATGGTTTTCCTAATAGCTTTTTAATGTTCACATGCATGTTCACATTAACGTAATTGCAGAACTGTTATCTAAATGACATGGGGTTATCTCCATCTCTACTACTTGTACAGGTGAACTAATCAGATGAACAGACACCGTGTCAAGTTAGGTTTTCCTCTTTTACAGGATGTATATTCTGCTCTGTACCAAAGAGTACATGAAATAATCCCCTGCATGAGTACAAGCTGGGGCTGACTTGCTGAAGAGTAGCTATCTGGAAAAAGACCTGTGAGTCCTGGTGGACAACAGGATGTCCATGAGCCAACAACGTGCCTTGTGGCCAAGAAGGCCAATGGCATCCTACAGTGCATAAAGAGGAGCATGTCCAGAAGATCAAGGGCGGTCATCCTCCCCCTCTGCTCTATCCTGGGGAGGCTGCATCTCAAGCACCAGGTCAAATTGTGGGCTCCCCAGTTCAAGGACAGAAGAGGGAAGAGCAGAGGGTCACAAAGACTATGAGGGGACTGGAAGATCCTTCTGACTTGGGTCTGTTCAGTCTGTAAAAATGAAGGCTTAGGGGGGGCTTATCAGTGCTCACAAATACTAAAAGGGGGGGGTGTCAGGAAGAATGGGACAAACTTGAACACGGGAGTTCCATCTAAACATGAGGAGGAATTTTTGTTGTGAGGGTGGCAGAGCCCTGGCACAGGCTACCCAGAGAGGTGGTGTCTCTGTCTCTGGAAGCATTCCGAACTCACCTAAAGGTGTTCCTGAGTGACCTGCTCTGTGTGATCCTGCTCTGGCAGGGGGTGGGAGGGGATGATCTCCAGAGGGCCCTGCCAACTCCCACCATTCCATGAAAGAGTGTAGACCAACTCATTTAGACAAAGTGTGAAGAGATGTCCCCTTCCAGCCACAGCTATGTCAGACCCAGCTCTCACTTCCGTGGCTTCTGGTAAGAGGAACATTCTTCTGTCATGCACACTCACCCACTTCAATGAGATCACACAAGCTGCTTTTTCACATAGTTTTTACATAGCTGGCTACAGTAGGAGATGGAGCACTCAGACTGTGCTGCTGGCAGGAACTTCCCACAGTGGGGAGCCCAGTCGGCAGTGGGGCAGGAGCCTGGGCTGTGCACAAGCTGAACGTGGCCAGGGATGCATGGCCCGGCCCTGGGGAACAAACAGCCCAGCTGGATGGAGGGTAATAGTGGGGCAGGCTGGCTGGCTGAATAGTGAGGACAACTCAGATAAAAATCAGAGTGTTTACAATACGAAAAATAAAAGAAGAGATATGAGTAATTGTAATAAAGATGAAAGTCTTTGGCAACTGTGGCTGTGGTCTCGACTTCAAGCTATTTTAAGATTTTGTTTTGTTATTATCATGTTTTGAATTGTTTCACTCCACAAACAAGTTTCGTGTAAAACGACCCTATTTTTAACAGTCTGTTTATAGATGATAAGATCTGCAGAAAAGCAGTACCTCACTCCCAGACTCATTTTGTAGTTAGAAAACAAACATTCTAAATTAGGCTGAAAGCATGCTGGAACTGAAACACTGAGAATCCCCCTCCCATATGCATAGTTGCACCCTACAAGCTGTGCTGGCAGCCTGGTCGGCGTAGTTGGGAAATGGCAATGATCTTAATGCAAGCACAGATTCTCTGAGTCTGGCTGGATCACCAGTGAACAGAAATCCTGAACAGCTGATACCTACCCTTTCTCAGCCCTGACTGATGAGTGAAAGCCTCTTGCTACTACACAGGAATATGAAAAATGTAAGGAATATGATGAATGTTGATACTATCATCCACTTAAAAAGGGTCCACCCACCCTTTCTGAAAGAGCACACATTATAGCCCTGACTGCTGATACCCTCAGCCCTTTCACAAAAATATACTTCACACACAGAAAGTTCCTTGCATGTAATGGAATAATAACAAAGTATTCCTGATACATATAGAAGTGTTGAACAGTTGTGGCCAGGAAGTCTAGGAAGGCAATCCTTTCAATCTACTCTGCCATGGCAAGACCCCATCTGCAGTCCAGCTCTGGAGCCCTCAGTACAAGAAGGACATGAACCTGTTAGAGAGGTTCCAGAGGAGGCCACAAGGATTATCCAAGGGCTGAAGCACCTCTCCTACTAGGACAGGCTGAGAGAGTTGGGGCTGTTCAGCCTGGAGAAGAGAAAGTTCCTTGGAGACATTATAGTGGTCTCCCAGTACCTGAAGTGGCCTACAAATAAGCTTTGGAGGGACTGTTTGCAAAGACATAGAGTCATAGGAAGAGGGGCAATGATTTAAACTAGAACAGGGCAGGTTTAGATTAGACATTAGAAAGAAGTTCTTCACCACAAGGGTGGTGGGACACTGGCACAGGACACCCAGAGAGGTGATGGAGTTCCCATCCCTGGAAACATTCAAGGCCAAGCCTGATGAGGCTCTGAGAGACCTGATCTAGTGCAGGATGCCCCTGCTCACTGCAGGGGGGTTGGACTAGATGGCCTTTGAAGGTCCCTCCCAACCCAACACATTCTATGGTTTTATGGTTCTTTAAAACTACAACAATCCTGCCCCAGGTCAAAACAGAAATATGGGAAACATCAGTCCCTCTCTTGCCTCGCCTTCCCCAAGCTGATATGGGATGGATACATGATGAAATTACTGCTTAATACAGGATAAAAGATGGTCCACTGCCTGATTCAAATCCCACCAAAGATTGTGAGTCTTCTGATTGACCTTGGCAAGCTTTGGGTCATTCTTTGATTTAATGATAGTGAAACTGAAAATTCTATTTGTACTGTGTGTAATGATTTTGTTTCCCAAGGCTAAACACTATAAAATATAGCCAAGGATGAGAATGGGTAAGAATTCAAGGCTGAGCAATAGTGAATTTAACATATCTAAAATGCCTGTAACTGCAAAGATCATAGGATGAGGGAAGTTTCCCAAATCTGACACACTCAGACCAAGTCATGAGCACCAGATCACTGTCAAAGTAATGCAATCACAAAAACAAGAGTATGGGAAAATGGTGACTGTTTTGAAGTGTAAACACAAACCCACACTACCCTGCACCAATACCTGATCCTCTCTGCTTGTTTTGAATGCAATTGGCCACGTCTCATCTCAAAATGAACTTTTCTTTCCATACACAGTACAAAGTGCAGGAAGCCACACAAGATCTTATCTGCAAGGGCTTGTGCACTTGGGTGGTGTCTACATCGACAGTTTAGGCAATTTTCCCATGGTGGGGTTAGCACCAGAGGAATAACCCTGTGCTTGTTACACTGCTTGGAGTGATGATGCAGGACAGACACCAACAGCTTCTGATGACTCTGACATTACTTAGCTCTGCTGTGAGCAAGTTGGGGCATTACAAAAGTAAATATGCCTGTGCCTGACTTGGTGTAGTATTTCTGAATCAATGGTGAAGGAATTTCTGAAAACCATCGAACAAACCAAACAACAGAATGAGAAAATCACAGTGATCAAAGCCAGGATTCATAATAATGGTAGAAATAATTGAGTAAAAGGCACACCAAGTATTAATCACTGGGAACATCTGGTTTGTGTTTTGGAATCACTCATTTTGAACTTGTGGCTAATCAGCCTTGCTTAAACTCTGGAGTGCACCACTGCACAGTGTATGACATCAGGTTAGATGTTTGATTACTTCCTGCTTACAAAGCATACAATATACACAGCTGTCTTCAGGAAGACCTTAAAAAATGGGAAAAACATGACATTTCCCAGGTCCACCTTCAAGAGAGCACGAACATATTTTAGAAGTGAGATTGTCAAAATGAAGTAAGGACAGGTTACTCCCATCTAAAGAATGTGAGGTAGTGCGAGAGAAATAAAAGTCGAGGTTGGAATACGTGTGTGTACAGGTGGAGGGAAGAGGGAACTGAAAGAAACACTTTCATAATTTATCTGTCTCACGTCACTCAAAGCAGTTTTAAACCTGGTTTAACTGGTCACTACATCCTGACAAACAAACTATCCCCTAGAGCACTTCCTCAGTTTCCCATGCATGTAGGACACCCACCTTCATCAAACTCAGCATGGCCAGAGCTACTGCATATTCACACCTCATCCCCACAACACCATCCCAACCACTTCAACAGAATGATTCCCACAGCAGAGGCAGAACCAGAAGACATGGGGTTTGGGAGCCTATGGCAGAGTAGTTCATGCTCTGGAGCAGCATGAATCCAGCAGATGCTACTAAAGCTGCACTTCAGTAGCAGATTAAGTTAACAGGAAAAAAGGGTTGAGACTGACACCATCACTTTTACATGAGAAACATCCCCTAGTAACATTTTCCTTGATTTTTCTGAAATCAATAATTATGTTTCATTTAAAAGAAAAAAGGAAATTCAAATGCACACACTTCAAAATACTGTGAGAGTTGAACAAGCCTTTGTAATTAAGGTGGTGAATGGAGGAAGGAATCAAAGAATGGTCCAGGTTGGAAGTAGTCAGAATAAAGTCATACAAACAAAATACAGTAGTCAGAATAAAGACATACAAAACATGAATACCCACTATAAGGACAGGCCGAAGGGGTTGGGGTTGTTCAGCCTGGAGAAGAGAAGGCTCAGGGGGGACCTCATAGTAGCTTATCAATACCTGAAGGAGGCCTACAGAAAGGCTGGGGTAGGACTTTTTAATAGGGTACAAGATGGTAGGACTAGGAGTAATGGATGGAAATTGGAAGAGGGGAAATTTAGGCTGGAGAGAAAAAAGAAGTTCTGTACAGTGAGGGTGATGAGACACTGGAACAGGTTGCCCAGAGAGGTTGTAGATGCCCCCTCCCTGGAAAAAAACGTTTGAGGCCAGACTGGATGAGGCAAGTGAGAGGTGTCCCTGTCCATTGCAGGGGGGTTGGAACTAGATGATCTTTAAGGTCCCTTCCAACCCAAACCATTCAATGATTCTATTAAGGTGCTCACCCGTAACACTGATATGTAATGATATATCTGCAAAAATGCCCCATGTGTACTCACAGTACACATGCAGTTGGAATAAAACAATTACATCCCTGAACCAAGTTCAAAATAACCCTATACTGAATATTGAAAGCCATGTTTAAATCTGCACTCCTACACCTCAGCTTATTTGGAGTCCCTTCACTCTTTGGTAAATTATCCTTTCTACTTTCAACTGCATTCAAGTCAAAAAACTTGTGCAGTTGTACATACCTCTGACAAAAACTTCAAATTCTGTGTTTGCAGAGCTTCCTCTCTGGGTACTTCAAATTGTTTTACAACAAATTTTAATAACTGAATATATAATTATAATCTACATTATTTTAATGGAAAGAACAAACATTCACTGTATTTACCATATAGAATCAACCTCAATTATTTGCAGAAATAAATGGGGAAATATGAATGGACAATAAAAAAAACCTGTCAAAAATTATGCACTCCCTGTCCCACAACTGGTTTAGTCCAATATTTTTGTTTAAGAATCAGACTGATGAAGGGCAGAAAAATGCCACAAGTCACCAACATGGAGATGTGGGAGCTCTCTCAGCCCCAAGAATATTTCTGGTTGTCAGAGGCTAAAAAGATTATTTATTGTTTCCTTCCTAAACCCAGCTCCACTGCCACCTGTTCAGAATTTACTATAAAGCTGTTAAACAAGACGAGAACTTTGATGCTGACTGTGAAAACAAGTTTCACTGTATCTGACCCGAGCAGCACTCACTACTGATCCAGAAGCAAAGGAATTTGATTTTTTTTCTTTAAGCACAGCTATCTTTTTACCTTTATAAGCTGTTTAAAAAAATGTAAATAAAATAACTCAGTGGACAATAGAGGGCATTCATCCCACAGAAAGACAGCCGCCACCCTTAGACATGAAATATCGCAGCACATTAAGTCATGAGACCCCGCTAATCAAAGCTGACAGGGCCCTGAATGTGATTTCTGCTGAGACTTAGTGATATCATGGGGCACTGAAGCATGCACAGCCTGCCAGACTGCCCCTGTTCATGTGACAATGGCTTTTATTCCCGAAAGGGGCCTGCGAGTGACAAGAGTCCCCTTTGTCTTTGGGCTCCCGCATTCGCGGTGCAAGAGAGGTTCATTCAACCAGCCCCAGACACTCTTTGAAAGGCTGAAGTGTAACATAAGATGACCATGAAACACTAGCTTGCCTTCTGCCTACCCCTCATTCTTCTCAAGCACAGCCTGGCCTATTCAGGGCCTCTCCCAGACTCGCTCGCGCTGCATTACCCCCGGTCTGCTGAATCCCGCCATTGTCCCAGCCCCACCAGCACCCATTGCCCTCCCCACAGCGCCGGCCGACCGGGCTGCAGTACCATGGTTCGGATGGTTTGGGCTAAGGACAGCACGGAGCCACAGGCCGTGGCTTTGGGGAGGCTTCTGGGAAGGGGACAAAGATGCCACATACCAGCCAAAATTTCCCAAGTATGATGGGGAAACCCTTTCCTCACACAGTGTGGGACACCATGAGCCTGCCCAGGATCCATTTCATGGCTCCAAGTGAGAACCTGGGCCACTACACTCCTCCAGCAGCTTCCAACTCCATCCACAGAAGAATGGATACAGACCCCAAACGGGGCACACATCTCACAAACTCACTTCCACAGCTCTCTTTTTTCCATAAAACACACTATATCAGCTTGTTCTGCATCGGGAGCACTAGTGCCATCCTCTGGCCAATGCTCCCCATCAGGTGCCTTGTCATCACAGCTATTTCACGCTCAAAATCAGAACAAGGTTACCTCCAACCTGCATCATGTTCCACCAAATCCCCCACCACCTGTGCACAGCCAACAGTCTCCATGTTGCCCCAGGGCACCCCAAACCACCACACACAAACTGGTCCAGATTTTGGGCAGCTCTACTGAACCAAGGCCTACAGGGAGGTCTGGATGTGCTTTGGAGAAAAACAATGGCCATGGGACCTCCAGAATCCCATTTTCTTTCTCCAAAACCTCTGTGAAGGAAAGGACAAAGCTGTGGACCTTCATGGATTGCACAGCACAAAATGCTCTGAAATAAATTCCCAGTGTCTTGTAAATACAACGAGAAAATAAATAATGTCAGTGGGGACTTATAAAGGATTTCTGATCATTTGTGTGAGAGACAGAAGAGCCACAAATCATAATGTGAGTCTGCATTATGCCCCATCAGAACGACAGGAAGAGCTGTGGAAGACCACCACAGCTGGCTGCAAGTGCTCAGATCCCCCATTCCAGGCATTTTGTACTTTGTTCCTGTGAACATAGGTATGATCAGTCCCCAAGGGCAATAAAAGATTTCCTGTTATTCTTGAAGATAATTCTGCTCATCCTTCTGGCAACAACACAAAACTAGAAGAAAGTTATGGCAGCAGTTGAGGTTTCCTGTACTTTGCACTGGGAATAGCTTGTAAATGAGAAGAAAGAACAGAAAAACAATTCCACTAAAACCCCACAATTTAGAGCTGTCCAAACCCAGATCTAGAAAGAACTGTATTTTTAATGACTACAATAAATATCTTTGCAGTCATGAACTTAGAAATCATACTTGGATACAGTCAAATACAACTTTTCTGTTAGGAATTTCAAACATGCTCAGAAATTTAAGCAAAAGAGCTTACAAGCAGCTATCTATGAGCTTCTAATCAAGTATGAAATACCCTTGTTGTCGTATGAAATCAACAAGAACAGAATTCCACAATCTCACTCGGGAATTTGGCTTTACTGAAGAATAGGATTTTTTAAATTCTATTTGATTTTTAATTTTTCTTAATAAGATCAAGCTGTTCTACACCATCAAACTAAACCATCATCCTCTGAGAAAAACAAACTATTTTTTTTAAATGGCATTAAGAGTATAGTAGTTTGCAAGACATCATGATGATGCCAGAGATGCTGCAAGCACTCCAAACTACATTGTAAAATATACCAAATTCTGGGTTTGGTGAGGTCCTGCTAATGTCAGCCACTCAAACTCAAATACATGAATAGCAATACATTTTGAAAATGTATCTCAATGGTAAAGGAGCTTCAAAAGTCCTCAAACTGAGCCCGCTTTGGTTAGGGGAATCACATGGCAACACAGAATTTCCAGCCTCTCGTGGCTGCAGGCAGATTGGAGATAGCACAGCAGGTCTACCACAAGCTACTACAATCCCTTCTTTTCTTGACAAGGAAAACAAAAAAAGAACACAACCATTCCCTTAAATTCTCCAAATTAAACCCTATTAACCTATTACTTTCAAAGGTCAAAGAAGGGGTAGAGGAAGGATTCACTAGTATTCTGTACTCAGCCATCAGGAAAAATGAGGTTGAACACAGCCCCTTGGTGTACACAGGAGGACCATGCTAAGCTTCACCATTCACAGAGAGCAGCTGCTGGGATGAAACGGAATTCCCATTGAAATGCATTCAAAAAAACCCAAAATGACACAGACATTAAGAGAGAACCAGAGAGCTGGGTAGGTAAATTTATTTGAAAGACATGACCCACCTCTTTGTAAAGTCCCTTGTGATAAAGATGACTGACATGTTCAAGCAAACAGTTCCGGTCTGCTGCATGGAGCTGGTAAATGCTAATCAGAGGGTCAAGAAGATTAGCTGGGCACTGGGCTAGTATTTGGAGCGCACGGCCCTGCAGCTTCTTCAGCTTGATGCCAGACTGAAAAAAAACAAAAAACCAAACACAGATTTAGTAAAGATGGCTCCAATTCAATGGCAGTTGAAAATGCAGCTTGTTTAAACAGCAGAACAAGCCAATTCCCTGGGACGGGATTCTCCAATTTCCCCACGGAGTCTGCAAGCAGAAATCAGAACAATATGACCCATATTTTTTTTTCACAGCATCCAATTTAAAAACATTAAATGTTTGTGGGATAATTCTGGAAAAGGCAGATGGCCTTGTGCAAAAGCAAAATATTAAACTGGGAAAATGCCCTCTTTTGCTAACACAGCTCTTTAGAAATTCTCCCTTCCAGATCCCAACAGAGTATTTTTGAATTCAGCAGCTCCCTTAAAGGGCGACCTCACCTATCAGGCAGAATAATTCCATTTTCATTTCTAGGCTTTCTTCTGAGTGCAAGAAGGGCAGGAAAAGCAAAAGTATCATCAAAAGATGCACAGACACAAGTATTAATCCTTGTGTTCCTACATGACCATTCACTTATGACACAAGAATTTCAGTGCCAGGAACATGTCACTGCACTTTGCAGACACTGTAATGGCAGACCTTAATATCTAAAAGCAGCCTTTTTAGAAAAAAGGCAAATGAAACCACAGATGATGAAAAGTGTTCTGCAATCCAGAGCCAAATGCATAGAAAAAAGAAAATCTCAATGGGTCAGAGTACGTGGAGGCAGAAAGAATGGTAAACATTAGGATGTATAATTTGATGACCCAGCATCAGAAGGCTAATCATTCAGCTGCTGAAAAGTCATCCTGTTACCATTTTCTGCATTCCTGATGATAAAAGCTACGCACCATATGGCAGGAGTTAAGTAATTGTACAGTAACTGGCTTCTATTTGCAGAACTGGAAGAATACGCAGAGTAGATGACTGCAATTGGATTTATCCTGACAGCATGGATGGGAGTTCCAGTGGGAAAGCCTCCAGCTCAGCCAAGGCTATGAGATCAATGCTTGATCAAAGTGGTTTGATCTGGAACGCTGGAAATCCAAAGTTGGAAGGGGAAACAGAGCCCTTGGATTGCAGCTTCTAATATTATTTAATTTTTAGGCCACGATATGACAGATAACATCTCAAAACAACTTGCACACTTCATCCCACCGTGTTTGTGTCAGACTACAGAGGAGATGCTGGACTGTGGAACAAAGTGAAACTGGTGACACCTGAGGGACATTAAAATTAATTGCTATGTCCTTCCTCCCAGCTCTCTCACTCTCTCTTTTTCTAACCTGTTGAACAGCAGGATGCTCTTTTATCCAAAGCTGCAGCTCCGTGGTGATGTAGTACCCGAGGGAATGCCCTTTCCCCTTCCAATCACTGCTGCTCTCCAGCATGTCCAGGAGTCCTGCCAATGGGTCCTCCAGCCCCGCGAAGCCCCGCCTGGTTTCTTCCTTGAGCTGCTGAGATACAAAACCACATTGTCATGTACAAAAAAGATTAGTGAATCCTCCCTTCCCCCAGTCCAACACAAAGCTTTATTTTTTTTAATTTAATCTATTCAGAGAGGTAACTGTTGCTATTCAGCCACCATCCGTGCCTCCAGTGACTTTTCATGTCATTACAGATTCCTTCATGGCTCGCTGCACCTCAAACCCAATGGGAAAAGCAGCAATTGTCCACACTAATTATCCCATAAAGACAGAGAAGTTGTTCTGTGAGACAGACAAAGGGGCTTGGGATTTGGGGGAGGGGAAGAAAAGAAGTGAGCTGGAGAAAGAGGTGTTACTGGGAAAAGGGGAATATTGAAGGTAGATAACAGGGCTCAAAAATGTACTAGTCTTCAAGCAGATATGCAAGTAATAAAGCATTTTTAACTCCCCAAAACATATAAACTTCTCCTTCTTGTATCCCAGCCTTTCATATTGACCTTATGAAAGGCCACTTGGGCCATAATGTTGTAATGCTCCTCAATGTAACAAAATGCTTGGGACTATCAAAACAGTTTGGATTTTACACCCAAAATTAAAAGTAAATAAATACCAGTGTTTAAACTGTTGGATTGCCATCCTGCAAGCCTGTGCTACTTTCTTCCAAATCAACCTAAGCAGGGGATTTTCTGCCCACTACCTGCTGCCACTGCATACCTCCACAGGACGAAAGGCTAAAGGAAGGGGCTCAGAACATGGGAAAACTCCATGCAATAAATCTTAGGAATCCCAGGGTGATGGATTTAGAAATGTGAAGGAATTGGCCACTCACTCAGTGAATGTTAATAGGCTACTTACTCCCCATCTGGTAGAAGTGATAAATTAGCAGTACCAAGCAATATCTCAATAATGTTTACATTAGAAGGAGTTTCCAAGGAGCTGGAAGGGTTGGCAGGGTGAGGAAGTGGCATCCTTCAGTACCCACACAGAACCTTTCACTACAGTACATGTACTGGCATGGAACAGGGCAAAAGCAGAGAGAGAAAACAAGAAATGGCTTGAGCAGCTGCTCTCTTTCTTTTCTGGCTAAAAAAGCAAGATCTGAAAGATGCTCATTCCTGCCTACAGCCAGCACTTGTAATTTACTCTATATGATGGCCCCAGCCATAGCTTCCAATGGAAACAACATAAAGTTTGAAGGAAAACAAAAGAAAAATCCATAGAAAATTTGCCAATGAATTTGTTCTTTTTATTCATCGACACCATTTACTGGAAGACAGATATTTTCCAGTGTCCTTCATATTCAGGAAAAACCACAAAGCCTATCAGTTTTCAACAGAAACTGTTTCTTTCTCACTAGATTATCAATCGCAGCATGAAAAAACTGATGACTAACAAAGATGGGACTTTAGATAACAGATTTCTCCCTGTAAGCACTTTTCCCGTATTTCATTGCAAGAATTCACAATGTTAAACACACGGCTTTGACTTCTCTGGGAGATCAGCAGAAGGAAAAGGCGAGCTCTTCTCCAACCACAAACATTCAACACAACAGCCAAAGGAAAACAAACTATCTTGCCAACTAAACTGCACTGTTTATATATGGCTTCTCTTCTTTTTTCTTCCTCCCCCATGAAACCCCTCTTCAGCACATTTAGACTGAACAAGATGTTTCACAACAGTGATCAGCTCCTCCTTGGGCTGAGGCAGAGCAGGACAGGTTCCAGCAGACCCCCAGACCTAAAAGAATCTCCCAGCACCCACACTGCTGCCTACAGCACCTAGAGTCAACATCTACAATGAAAAGTCAGACTTTGACAAACAGGGGAAAAGCCTTCTTCAAACCCTCCTAACAATCTGAAGACTTTCAGCTGTGTTATGTAC
>VZTY01002307.1:0-12598 GCA_013400935.1 Turnix velox | reverse complement strand
GGGGGGGGGAAATAAAGGGAAAAAAAAAGGAAAGAGACACCTTAAATCAGAGAGGAAAGAGTGCTGTGCTGCCTCCCTCCTCTCTCTGCCAGAGGAGGATTCCTCTCAAACGTGTAATTGCCATTTCCATTTCAATTGATTCCCATGGCAAAGAGCGCTCCTTGGGGGATTTCTACAGCCCGACAGATCATGGGAATAGGAAAATGTTGCTGATGCTCAAACTGCATATTCTTTTGTTCAGTTTTGGTGCCTTATTTGTAGCTACACAGCTCAGGGCAGTCTGCTGGTGCTGCTTGGCTATTCCAAAACTGTCTTGCATATGTAGGAAATGACACCACTTCTTATAAAGATGTTCCAGAACTAAGGTCATGCCATGGATAGATTCCTTCCTTTGGCTCAGAGTCGCTGATCTAAGACCAAGGGGGTGATTCACTCTGGTTAATAGATGGTATTGCTTTACACATACACAGTAAAAGGCAATGCAGGTACTAGTCATTCAAACTTTCCTCATTTATTTGAGGGTACAGTTGCCAGCAATAGCAACACATACCTTGGGCTGCACGCAGTGGACAGAGCAGCAGCTGCCCTTGAGAAAACCTTCTTCACTTGCTGTGGGTGTACTGTTTCTCTGAAGTGATGCCCTGAGCATGGATTAGTGTGACAAGCACATGTCAGAAACCATTCATAGAATCACAGAATGATTTGGGATGGTAGGGACCTCAAAGATCATCTGGTTCCACCTTCCTGTCCTGGGCAGGGACACCTCCCACCAGCCCAGGTTGCTCCAAGCCTTGTCCATCCTGACCTTGTCCATCCAGGGATGGGGCACTCACAACTTCTCTGGGCAGCCTGGGCCAGGGGCTCACCTCTGTTATAGTAAAGAATTTCTTCTGGAGATCTCATCTAAATCTCCCATCTTTCATTTTAAAACCATGTTTCTCATCCTACATACTGATCCACCTACACTGCCTGGGAGCTGCACCCTCTATAAAACCTCATGTCTCACTGGGGTGAGAATTCCACAAACAACCAAAGGACGTGAGGCTGAAAGTGCAACTCAGGTCGATTCTCCATTTTTTCCCCCTCAGTGGTGCTCCCTGCCCAAGGACACATCAATGGGAGTCTTTGTCTTTTTAAGGTTATTTGTCTTCCCACTCCATACACATCCCAGCGCAAAGATTCTGATGATTACTCTTTTCTGCTGTTGTTTTGAGGGATTAACTGCCCTCAAGACCTCACAAATAATATTTTTCTTCTTCCACCTCTAACAAAACTCAATAGAAATCTCAAGGCTTCAGAGTTGCTGAGCTCAAGTCTGTGTCGGTGACCATTTGGAAAGGCACCTCTCCCACTGTGGGTCCAGTTGTTTAATTATTCTGGTCAGGAAGCACAGACTATCAGTAATGGAAAATCCACATGTAGCAGACAAGGACAATGACTAAATGCTCCAGACACCTCAGATGAAGCACATACACCTCAGTGTGGTCCTCAGCCACACTGGCCACAGCACATGGGACATGTTCCCCACAGCCATATGGTAAGCTGTAGATTTTGGGTTTTTTAAGAAAACTACATTTTGGCTCAGAAGCTGCCTGAAAGAGACTTAAACATGGGAAACTCTGTGCTAAGCTGATGCATCTAGTGTATTTGTTCATTTTCAGTCTCCAAAATTTAGATGAAGTGTATTTTGCCCCCTATGAGAAACCTCCATGTAGAGCTCATAGGGTGCTGTATAAAAATATAGCACTAATTTTAGTCAGGCAGTGTAAATTGCATTCATCACTCTAAAAGGCAAAATCAAACCGAATTAAAAAGAAACCAGTAAAAATACTTTGAATATGAAGGCTTTGATATCATTCCACTTGGCAAAGAATGCTTTTCTACTGACTTCAACCCTCATTTTTCTCAGCTACTAGAAATATTCTTCTCCTTCCCCCAAAGACCCTCCATTTAACGGACACAAAAAAAAAGTGTTTAAAAGAAAACAAAAGCAACTTTGATTTTTTTTTTCCCCCTCTGTAACGCAGCTCTGTAAACTCCAGCTCTTTTGTACAAGCCCCGGAGCTGCTTCACGTCACACAGAGCTACCTTTTCTTCTCACTTCTCACTGCAAATGCACGGGCTCTTCCCCTGTGCGCTGGAACTGAAAGCGATGGTGAAGAATTGCAGGTCTGACCCAAGCGCTCTGCGTCTGGACATGCTCTGCATGCAGTGATGAACTGCAGCTCAGAGGGGGGGCTCAGCCTTACCTTCGTCATCTCTTTCTTTGTCCAGAGAAGCTGAAGGGTTTTCAGCAATAGGAGTGGGTCCTGGCCTGGAGGAGGGGGAAAAGAGAGAGAGAGAGGGGGAGAGAAAGAGGGAAAAAGGGGAGAGAAAAAACAAAACAAAACAGATTTATTGGCTCTGTAGAGGCAGCCCAGACACACTGGTGCATTGTTTCACCAAGGAGAAATCAGCTACTCTGTGCCACTGTGTTTGAAACCACCAACTTTCCAACTGTCAGTCAGGATTAAATTGCTAAAATCCCTTACTCTGAAATCCCAACAAAATAACAGCCATCATTCATGCACGGCGTTAACTAAACGTCCACATGGGCTCCAATGCTGAAAAGCTCTACTGGTACATTTACCCTTTTTACTTCCCCTTTTTAATATTAAAACATACTGGCTCTAGAGGAGCAGCCATCTTGCACAGGTTGGGAAGGATTACCAACACATTAATTTTTAATGAAATGGTTCTAAAGTGTTGACTCCATCACAATCTGGGGGTGGAAGGCACAAGTGGGTGAATTTAGGGCAGATGAGTATGGGTTTGCTTGGTGAGTACTAGTGGCTGGGCAAGTCAGGCAGAGCACAGGCTGTTTTTAAATGGGATCAAGCAAGATGCTGTGTAAGGAAGAGAAAAGATGAACTGCTGCTCAGATTAGTGGCTAAATGAAGAAAAAGAGTGACCAGTTATTACAAAAGAAGGTTCTTTGGCAATTTTCTCTTTTACTTTTCACCTAGTTATCTGAGAAATTGCATTCAGCTGTTATTGTGTATTTGCCCTCATTCATCATACCAGTATTATTCATTCCATTGGTATTTCTGAATCAAATGTTTATGAATATTTCATTTTAAAAGCAGTAACATTTTTGGTAGCTGGTTCTATTTCATTCATGATCATTTACTTACGAAAATGTGAATGAAAACCTTCAACTGCATCAACAGTTTAAATGTGGAGAATTCATTTAAAAATCTGAATTTAATCCAAACACTCCTTGTATATTTAGTGCAAGTCCTCTTGTTTTTTTACAAAGACAAATGAAAAACGTCAAACTGAAAAGGAAACATCTCTTAAATCACCTCTTGTGTTCTATAGTTCCTAAATAGCTCAATTCTTGCTTAGTATCGCATCTCACTTCATATTTCAGGTCACAAAAAGCTGTGAAAAGCTCTCCCCTATCCAACTTGAGACTCTGCAGCCCTGCGTTTATAAAATGTATTAAGTAGCAAGATGGTTATTTATTGAGCCAAGAGAACGATTGTATCCCTATTATCCACTAACCTCGGGGAAACACTGGCCAAATTAAAAATGCCACATTTACAACTCATAAGATAATATTTTCCTCTCATCTCTGCTTGTTCTGAAATCTTGAACTCTCCAAACACTGGCTTTTCTCAGCTACTGCTGTTCCTTTGGAAAAAGAAAAGTCTCTTTTTACAATAGAAGAGAAGAAAATCCAGATCCCTGCTCCCCACAAAATTAGCAAGGAGCAGTCAAATTCATCCCGTGTGTGTGTGCGCTCTGCTCTTGGCCTGGCTCCTGCAGAAATTTATACACACGGGGAAAAAAATGAGAACACAACCCAGTGTGTAACCAAATACACTGTAAATCTGAGCTGTAATTAATGCAGGGAACAAGCCGGAATGATCCAGGAAATGAGAGCAGTTAGGAAAGTGGCATTTCACTTCAGATCCAGCCAATAATTCAACTTGTTAAAAAGCTTTCTAAACCTCAAGCAACACAAGACAGGACATTTTCCTACCTTACCTCCCTGCAACTGAAAACAGATCTCACTGTTTTTTCCATATGTAGATGCATGAAAACCATCTCTCCCCTCAAATATAAGAGACTCCTCATTCTGCCAGCATCCACCATGCAACAGAGGTTTGGTAGGAAACAAACTTCTCTCTTCCTGTGAAGGCACCCATAACATAGGTATTTCCCTGAGGTGCTCTGGGTGCTGCTGACATTCTCTTGCCCCAGTGACTAGGCCAGGTCTAAATTGCTGTGCCATGGGAAGGTGAACTATAGGAAGGACAATCACCTATCTTCTGACATGATGTGACCAAAAAGTTTTGCTCTTCCTTCAGCCTATGCATAAGAAAAAAGCAATTACCGCTCAGTTCTCCAGAGTGGGGATGGAACAAGGGGAGAAGAGATGACAGTGGACAAGAAGAAATGGCCTCAAGTTGTGCCAAGGGAGGTTTAGGATGGATATTAGGAAAAAAATTGATACTGAAAAGGTTATCAAGCATTGGAACAGGCTGTCCAGGGCAGGGATTGAGGCACCATCCCCGGAGGGATTTAAGAGACAGGCAGATATAGAGTTTTAAGATATGGTTTAGGGATGGTTCTTGTCAGAGATGGGTTATGGTTGGACTTGATGATCCGAAGGATTATTTCCAACCTGAGCCATTCTATGGGTACATGATGCTTGTGCCCAGCCCCACCAGAGCAGAAAGATGCTGCAGTTCATGCTGGATCTTGAGCTACCATCCAGCTAGGACTGAAGATATAAATATGAAGGTACACATAGTTTTGGCTCCTGAAAGAAACAAACAGTTGATATTTTCTTTCTCCTGAATGACTTCTTTGGGTGGACAGGTCATTCTCCAAGGTCCTCCTGCCAAGGTGCTTGGCATCTCTCAAGAGTGAAAAAGGAGCATCTTTGGCATGCAAAAGGAAGTAATAACAGCACTGTTAGTGTTCCCACTGGAATACCAGGTAGGTTCCTGCTCATCTACATCCAAGAAGGAACCAGAGAAGTATCAGGAAACTAATGCCAGGAGATCTGAGAAGAAAGGACAGGAACATAGAAAGAGTTTCACGTGCCTTCCAGACCAAATCTGTAGAGCAGACGATTGCTCAACACAAAAGGCAGAGAGAAAGAAATATAAGGGAAGGAAGAACAAAGCAAAGTAACTGCAAAACAATTACAATGAACCACAAGCAGATTTGGGCTCAAGGCAAAGGACAAAACCAGGGAAACTCTGGAGCAATCTCCAGATGCTGTCAGAGGAGCAAGAAGAAACAATTACTGAGACACACTGGTGACAGCAGAGAGGCTCCAAAAGCAAGGACAGGACATGGAGGCCAGAAAAAGCCTTTCATACAGCATTACCCTGAGAGCATCCAGAATTTCCACTTCTGAAGTTAAATTCTGTAGCGTCTCTTACACACTGAAGAGAGATCAAGTGACTAGTAAGGGTCATTCCAGGAGCAAAACAAACCAAGGACAAGGCCATGGAAAACATGGGGAAAAGCCATTATGGCAAGTAGAAGAGCTACAGCTACAAGCAGCCATGGATGTCCAGGTCTGCCATGTTGGGGAAGCTGAGATCTGCACCATGAGGCTGATCCCATTCTGTTCCTAGACCAGTCTCAAAGAGAAAGTCCTCATTCTGACACTGATCCTTCCCAGCTCCAGAAAGGGGCTGCCAACCAAACAATATCCGGCAAAGCTTTACCAAAGGAAGCTTATAGCCCTTTAGTGGAGAACTCCAAAAGACACATCTGCACCCACTCCATCAAGACACAAACTATGTCGGTTTCTTCATCTGACACTTTCTCCAAATAGAGTGTTCCTGTTTCAAAAGCTTTGACATGAATGTATTTCCTTTCAACGTTTTTCATTCTGAAAATGTATTTCCTCTGCCCTGAATCTGGTACCAAAATTGCAGGAGATGGTAATTCAAATGTTTTCCAGTTCTCAATATCTGTGGTTACATTTCAAAACCATATAAACCACAAGGCTTATAGTTTGGAGTGAGAAAAGTGCCTTTGAGGAAAGCCCTAAACTTTCTGTTCATTCTCTCCTTTTCCTTTGTGCATGCATCACTCAAAACCCGCTGTGATCACGACAAAAGCGCTGCCCGCGGGCTGCTGAGGGAAAGCTGTGGTTTCACTATTGCATCCTTGCAAAATCCTGCCCCATTATTCAGTGGTTCTGCTGGAACACCCTGGGAAGAGAAACCCACCTCTGCCTGGGGCTCCTCGTGTCTCCCACATGGGGAAAGTGAGACATCCAGCCCCAGAGCAGGGATTTACTAACCAAAAAGAAACCTCTCAACACTTCTTATTTGTGTCAAAAGCCATTAAATGCCCCACAGCCTTAGACCTGTAAGAATTAGTCAGCTAATTAAAACATAAAGAAGGCAAGAAAGGAAAAGTAACCCAAAAAAAGGAGGCTCATGGGAGTGAAATGCAGGATCACAACCACCAAACATTCAGTCTCAGCTGAAATCCATGGACAGAACAGGTCAAGAACAAAATGCTAATGGTTAAATCTTCCTTAGGCAGATAGCTTATATCTCTGCTTTGCAATTTAACAGGATTATAATAGAGTATAATGCAGTATATAACAAATCCAACCCACACAGTAATTTATCATTATTTTTTATCATTATCTACTACTTTGTGTGCTTTTTGCTCCTGTAAATCCCTGAAAACTCTCCTCTGTGGGAACTGCTGGCAGTCTCAATAAGCCTTTGAAATATTTTCCTGAAAGGAAAATAAAGGATCTGGATACTTCAGCATCAGCATAGTGCTAGTCTATTTGCACTTAAAAATAAAAAATATAAATACACAGGCAATGCAAAAACTGGGGATGGGTGGTGAGCAGTTACTCACCATCTTGATGGGTATAAGCAATACTGTGTTTCTCAATTACATCTGAAAACCAACTAATAGTTTTCTCCTGGCATTATAAATTCATCAAAATCTCTTACTAAAACCTACTTTGTCCCAAATTTTTTTCAGAAAAGTGCCTGTAGTTCACATCAAATGTGAGCTTATTTTATAGAGCAGAAAGCTGACAGGGAAGGAAATCCCAAGGAGCAAATGGATACATTTTCTAGTGACAAATTTTGAATCTATAACAACCTGATTTTATGAAAAAGATATTGAATTACTTCATGGAGAGTCACAGATTTTTACGCCTTCTAACTTTTCTCACTGTGTCTGATTTAATGAGCACATTCAATGCAAATAAGCCTTCCAACCTTGGAGAAGTATTTTTGAGCTTAAGGAAATTATTTCTTCTGGAGCTTCTACTGGCAACATTGAAGGACATTTGAAAGACACAACCCCAATTTTAGAACACAGAGGTCTTATGCAAGAAATACAATGGATTGGAATAAAAGAAAAGTGTGTGCTGGCACAGCATCCATCATGCTGAAGGTGCTTCCAAGAGACACTTAACACCCTGGAAGCAATGTCAGCAAGAGACGAGGCCACTGACAAGCCTGGGGAGGAAACAGAGAAATCTCATGCAGAAAACTGAGAAATTCCGAGGCAGAGACCTCACTCAAAAGCACCACAACATCAGCAGTGCCGTCCCCAGAACTGGAAACCAGGAGCAACTTCTTGCTCTTTGCTGTTTCTTTCAGAGTGGCTTTTGTGTTTCCATCCCAGCTGCACCCAGTTAAAATCTAACCTTGTAGCGAGGCTAATGGAAATCTTTTCCTCAGTTTCTGAGGGAAGGAAGAGCAAGGGGTAATCACTGCATCAGAAACTGCAAAAGACAGAGGCAAGATGAAGCTTTTAGCTGGTCAGAACTCACTAGATGCAATATCTTGAGAAGTGGGTTTGTCAGTATTGCCCCATCCCCCTTGTACCAGTTTGTTCTCCATTTCTTATTGAGAACACGTGTTCCAAATGATATTTGATTTCACTGCCATAATTTGCCAGTATTTTTCCAAACTGTGCTCAGGATCGTGTTTCCTACTTCACCCTCAATGAAATACAACCTCTGCTTGTGATGTGTCTGCACCAATACAAGAGTACAGCTGAGACAGGCACCACTGCCCAAATCCAAGTGCAGTTTCTCCCCCTTCTCATTCAATTTGCTTCCTGATACATAAAGACACTACATTCATGGCACATTGTGACAGGACAAGGAGGTTTTAAACTAGAGCAGAGCAGGTTTAGATCAGACATTAGGAAGAAATTCTTCCCCGTGAGGGTAGTGAGACACTGGAATGGGTTGCCCAGAGATGTGGTGCAGGCCCCATCCCTGGAGACATTCAGGGCCAGGGTTGACGAGGCTCTGAGCCACCTGATCTAGTGCAAGCTGTCCCTAGGGGGTTGGACTAGATGGCCTTTGAAGGTCCCATCCAACCCAACACATTCTATGATTCTATGACTCCTTAATAGACAGCACCAAATAAATTGCAACTGTGAGTGAATAGGTAGGTAAAAATGTTGTTCTTCTCCTAAAGAATCAAAAGCCAAACAGCTTTGCAAGCAGCCAAGAAGGCAGATCTCCCAGCTCCTGAGAACTCCTGCTAAGATTGCCAGTCCCATTGCAAAAGCTTCAGCAATCACTGTGTTTGTCCTGTGTTCCCTACACACTGCCATGTCTCAAGGGGGATGGTGCTTCTATGGGGTCTGAGTGCCCCAGCAGCGTGGCTGTGGATGCTGCTGGAGCTCCCACGGACCTGCAGATATCATGCTGTTCCCTGGGTCACCACTTAGCTCATGTGCTTTTGAGGACAGGAGAGAGTGCTGAATGCTTAGCTAATGAGTGTCCATGTCTTCATCTGATCAGGCCTGCAATGTCACCAAAACTGAGGGGGTCTATGGATCATGGCTACCTTGGTATTCCCAGTTCAACGGGCCACAGCCGTCTTAAAGGAGACTGATTTTTTCAGGAATATCACACCCATGACCAGGATGAACTTCCACGGAACCCTTCTCCACCTCTGCACCTCACTTTTAAATGGGAACTCACACCCATCTTTGGGATGGGGAGGATTTTCATTCACAAGACTGACCGTTCCTGTTGCAGATGCACCTGCATTGAGGAGACCAAAAGCTCTTTAATACTTTCTCACAGCAAAGTCTGAGTCTTAGAGAGAACAGATATTTCCAGGAATTATAACAGTTCACTTCCAAGAACACTATGACTAAGGAGTAACTACTTGGTGACTCATCCCAGTCTCAGCAGTGATGAGACTCCCACCAAGAAGAGAAGCACCCAGAGGTACTTGCTGGCAGGAGATGTCTCTCCCTTTCCTGCAGACAGGCAGAGGAATGCTGCCAGGAGAGCCTAATCAATTTAAATGTTAATGACATCTTACGGCTGAATCCTCCAGTGCAAAATTTGCAAGAGGATCAGATGTCACAAAACTATTTAATTTCAGAAGCAATAAATTGCTCAGCATCAGCACAATTTCTAGGGCTCTGACATTCACTCCCCTTGCCCAGCTACTGCTCCTTAACTGCAGCTCCCGCGGAAGACAAATATGCTTTTAAAATGTATGTAACTGTGTGGGCTTAGCTGGATTCAAACACCAAGGAGACAAAGCAGTGAGACGGAGAAGGTCCTTCTTTATAAGGTATGTCTGGCTTCTCCAGCCTTTGGCTCCGTTTCCAGCTTTAGCTCCAGCTTTGGAATCAGCAGAGCTTTGAACTCCACCACACATAACCCTCCGGATCTCAGAAGGGAAGGAATCACACACAGTCACCACAGCCTTAAAAACTCCACACACCACACATCTGCCCTGTAATTTTAAAATTAAAGATTTAGCCTTTTGGGAGGTCTGGGAGTATAGGTTCAGCAAAAGTGTTCATTACTTGTTCCTCCAGTTCTTCACTCACTCATTAGGATTCACCTCCTGCACTATTACAGCCAGTGACATACCTGCAACAGGCAGGAGGGGAAAAAGTAGAAAAGAAAACAGGAAAAGAACCCCCAAATCAATAAGTTCCTTACTTCTAATCACCTGATTATGAGTATCAGTTCATTTTCAGTAGCCAGAATCCTCATTTAACATGAATTCCTGCCCAGAGAAGGGGTTGAGGCCCCATTCCTGGAGGGACTTAAGAGACAGACATAGAGCTTAGAGATACAGTTTAGGTATGGTTCTTGTCAGAGTTGGGTTGATGGTTGGACTCAATGATCTGAAAGTTCCCTTCCAATGGGAGCCATTCTGTGATTGTACAGGGCAGACAAAAACACCAGCTCAACCCAAGATAATCTCCACCACCCCAGTTCTCTCCCAGTACCAGAAGCAGGGCAAAGCTTCATGTCAATCCAAAGGAGACATCCCCTTCACTCAGCAAGAAACATTTTATTACTCCTCAGAAGAGAGGACAGCATCTAGAAGCTCATCTTCTGGCGATTCTTCACCACCTCTCAGACTTTCCTGATTTAATAGAAACTACTAATTTAACTTCTGTGGGACAGCAAGGCACGGACTGTCAGTTTCTGAACTGCATGGAGTCTCTGGTGATGATCTACTGTATTCATGTAATAGCTGACAATATTCTATTACAGGGTTAGCTGTTCTCATTGTATTTTCTCAAATATCCTTGCAAAAGTTTATCACAGAGCATTCAGTGATGCATTCGATTCATGATTCTCATTCAATTATTCTAGAAAAAAGCTGGAATTCCTCAGATGCCATTAGCTGAACCCAGCCCTTCCTGGGGTCACTATGATTGGACATACCTTGGTCTGTGCTGCCAACTACATCATTATTCGAAAGCCAAAATTCAGAGTTCAAACAGAAACATGGCTGGAGAATGAACTGCAGAGGCAGAACACTGTCAAAGTACCATGCTGGAGAGGGAAAAGGGACATGAAGAAGAGTGGGAGAGTAAAAGCACACTGAAAGCAATGCAAGTTTTTCTAGAAAAAGAACCCAGCCTTTCTCAATGGCAGTATGTGTCATTCTTTAACCGAGGGCAAAAGAGATCCCTTCCATTCTCAGAAATTTGAGTTATGAAAACATCATAGGAAACCTCACAATTTCACTAATAAATGCCCCATTTCGCAGTGAGTCAGAAGTTCACATTCTTCTAATGCAACCTCCCAACTGAAAACAATCCCCGCACTTCAAGCGAAAGAATAATAAAGCGCACATATGCTTCTTATAAAACAATCCTTACAAATAACCATGGCTTTTGTTTTCATAATGGCTAAAATTCATCATTTCCCCACCAAAAAACACAGATCAAATAGAATGCACTCTCATTAAAGACAAAGCTTGCTTGTCTGAGCAGAACAGTCAATAACATTTTTTTCTTATTTTCTTAGTGTTTTTTGTCAATGGAGAAAGAGCAGAGCTGCTGGCCAGGCCCCACAGAGGGAGGGAAGCAGCCTCCTGGCACCTCAACTCTGGGACCCCAACCAGGGACCTCTCCTCCAGCCACAGCATCCCCAGGGCATTGTGCTGCCCCACCACCACCGTGCAGGAGCCTGGTCTTCACCACTAGCTGCAGGATGTGAGCAGATGCTTTTCAGAGCTGGTGCAAGCTAAAGAAATAAAAACTAAGCCTTATCAAGGAGTTAGCCATTTTTGGGAACATCCCCACACAACACATAAGTTGACCCACTTTAGGGGATCAGAAGCACCTCCCCTCCTCACTCAGTGGCAAAGGAGAGCAGCTCATGCCATCTTTTTGAACACCTATGTGGGTCACAGCTCACCACGTCCATCAAACACCCATTGGGGTCACAACTTGCTCCATCCATTTGAACATCTATGGGGGTCACAGTTCACTCCATCCACGCAAGCACTCAAGGAGGTCACCAGCTTCAAACAAATAGGAGTCATCTGTGGATCTTTTCAATACACTCTGGCTTGACACAGAGAAAAGCACCTAGTTTTCCATTAGTAACAATTCTAAAAGTAAAATTAAGAAATAATACTGCTCTCTAGGCAGGTAATGAAATTAATAAAAGCCTAAAAATATAACCATTATTAGCCTTCTGCAAGTAAATGGCAACACTTTTAATAGTTTCCTGATCTGCTAGAAAGGCTATAACCTCAATATAACAGGTTATTAAGCACCAAGATGACATTGCAATCTCTGACAAAGGAGGACTTGGGGTTGCAGCTGATGGGAGTCAGAGTGCACAATGATGGGGGGACACCAGTGCACTTCTTCATCCCCTCCACGTTTTTGGAATCCTCTGCTTATATCTCCATCACTAGGAGTTTAAACCCAAGATGCAAAACAGCACCTCAGAAAACTAACAATTTCTTCTTTCAGGCTTATCATTCCTGCACAGTTGAAGAAAACAAATATTGAAGAAAACAAATACTGAAAAGGGGGAACATCTTACACATGTCCTTGTTTTCTGGCTACTTAGTGCTGAGAGCATCAGGAACAGCAGCAGCTCTAGTGGATGGAAGTGTAGTTGGGAGAAGAAGAATCACATGCAGAGGACTATCACAAAGCTAAAAAGATATGTTTTTCCCCTCCAGACATCTCTGGAAATCCCCAAGTTAACTGCCTCTCTTAAGTAATTTTCAGGAAAAAACTCAATTGTTAATACCAAAAAGCCATGACAGCAAGAATAGTTCAAAAAAATCATAGAATCATA